>UFQX01000013.1:212179-253074 GCA_900497675.1 Arapaima gigas
AAAAAAAAAAAAAAAAAAAAAAAAAATCACCTAGTCCACACTGCAAGCATCAGAATACACCAGAACACACCGGTCTATCGCGTTTTATATGAAAACATCAACATTTTCATATTAGACACAAACACACAGTAAAGAGATGGGTTCATAGTGTAAAGGGACCATGTGTTTCTTACAGAATTCATGATCAATATGTAGGTATGAAAGCTATCTGTATCTGAAAATACAGAGGATGTTTGCAAATCTTACCCACAAGATGGTTATATTATTCATCAAGAATGATGTCAGCAGCATAAGGTAGCTATGGGTAATCAGGCATATACAAACAACCCAAACACTGTTCCACAAGCAGGGGACCACAGTATTAACTTATCATTGATATTTAGGTCTTCTTTTCATGAGGTGAATGGGGACCAAAAAAAAGGGGCAGCGTTCATAATCAAATAACCTGCAAATAGTGGCATGTCTGCCTTTCAGCTTTGTAAGGGCAGGCAGTGAGACATGTGTACAAGATAATTTTATGCCTACACCAGACTGGTGACCAGAACCAAAAGACAACAACTCTGGTCAAACATTTACACAGCTGGGCAACAGTTTCCACTTCTGCTAAATTTCACTGCCATAAAAGGGAATCCAGATTGTTGCCCAAAACTCTTTGATCTTACAAGTAAATTATTACTGAGCATTAATGGCAATCCAAAACCTGGCCCAAACTCTGGTTGCCATCCACAAAAAATGAGCTTAAAGTGAACTGGAAAGGATACACTGCTGCTACAGGAAGGCAGAAAGGCACATGTGTGTCCCCTGCTGGCAAAGAGAAGTAACTGCAAAGTGGTTGTCAGCAGCAAATTATAATCCAAACACTGCACATTGCCAGGGAATACCGAGTACCACAATGGAAAAAAACCCACAGCAACCTATATAAACGGGGGGTTAGTTATTTCAGCTTTGACAATCTTGACATGGTCAACTGACCTCATTTACTGTTTTCTCCCCCCTACCTTAAGAATCTTCATAATCAACATATACAATAAGCAGTGGTTAAAAATAGCATATAAAGGCAAACAAACAAAAAGATCATACTTCTATTTTGGTAAGGGACAGAAAGTGTGAATGGGGGCTCTCATGCTGTAAAAATAAATACCCTTCATTGCCCTTCGTCATTCCTATCCGACCGTACTCTCCTTTTTTTGATAACCTCTGTATGATGCGTAGTCGATGCAGATCTCTACCAAAAAGGCAGAGATAAGGCAGATGCTCAAGAAAAGACACATTGCTGTCCAACACGCCCAGGGTTGAGACTAGATCTTCCCTGTTAGCTGAAAGCTTTAGGAACTGTCTAAATGTCTAAACGAAAGGACAGTAAAGAGAGAGAAAGTGCTCAATTAAGATACTCTGCTGTCCTTCATGTGCTTGTCACATCTACAGTGGTGGTTATAGAGTTTGCATGAGTATAAAGATGGCATATACACATTACACGCTGTGCATTCTCAGCTCCAGTTTAGGCTGATAAAAATCTTGATTTCCAACACATTTTTAAAACCAAAATTCATAGGCTCCTTAATACTTAGGATAATTACAGTGTGACACAGTTCTATTTTAAGTCTCACAGAGATCCTCCTGCATCCCCAAAATGTGCAACTACTCAGCATACTAAAATAGTGTTTGAAATGTATCCTTTGTACTGCCAAGTCAATACTGCAATATTCTAAACTGTGTGGGAATATGAAGCACTCTTCCTGCATTCCAAAAAACCCACATACATACGCAGGATCAACAGCACACACATTTTTATGTAAAATGATAAAATGCCACCAACTGTTTCTTCTGTTTCAGATATGGGGTTTAAAACCTAGTTTCAGTGAAGCTTTATTCATCGTGCCTGGTAGTGATCAGTCCTCCAGCCCTTCACGGGAAAAGTAGTCTTCAAGTGCGCTCAGTCTTTCAATCAGCATGACATCAAGGTCTGCATCATCTGGCTGGCCCCTGCGACCTCGCCCACGGGACCCCTTAACCCGCACCTGCCCGATGCCACCTCGTGCTCTCCGTTTGCGTGGCAATGTAAAGTCAGGAAAGTCTAGCACACGCTTGCGCTTTTGCTGTCCAATGCAGACCAAGGCCCCATTCTTCTCCTTGGGCTCTTCAAAGATAGTCTCCAGGCTCCTGATGAAGACAGGTCACACATCAGACAACACATCTACTTCACAGCAGGCAGAGAAGGGAATCTATAGTTGTGATTTATTTTTGGAGACTTCTCTTCTAAGTGGAGAGCAGTAGTTCAACTGAAAGACCTGGGTTTGAATTCTCACTTGTGCTGCAATTTCCTTGATTAAGGTTTTTTAAGGCTACCACAGTTATATTGATTATAAAAAAATTATCAATTTGGTCTTCACATTATGAAAACTGGCAATACAAGTTTTTAAACATACATTTTTCCATTAATTTATTTCAAAATGTATTTTATTATATTGTCTATTTTCAAAGATTAACAAGCAAACATTACCTGCATTTTCCATACCATCTGGCAGTAAAAACATACCCAAACAGAACAGAAAGGGCAGAATCAAATTACTTCGGCTCCTTTATACAGCATTTACAGGTAATGTATGGCGTTTGTGAACTAAAAGAAAGTTACAAAATTCATGTTTATGGGCTTAGTCACCAACAGGCATAAAGCATTTTAAATGAATATAACTTTTAATGAATAGTGCTGGGAACAATTATTTGTCCCGTCACAATTTCTCTTATTGTAGTACATTTATCACACTGAATGGTTGTGGATCTTTAGACACAATGTGATATTGACAAAGGGAACCTGAGTAAACACATAACACAATTTTTAAATCTTACTTCATTTATTTAAGGGACAAAAATTTCCAACACCCGTATCAGCCATGTGAAAACTACCTGCCCCCTTAGGAACTCAACAAATTGACCAAGTTTGATTAGATTTGGCTGTTTGAATACAGCCAGCCCTGATGAATGTAGACCTCACTATATATTAAACCTTATCATGAGAATGAAGTAATCACCACAAAGTTTCTACAAGAACACAATGCCATGAACAAAGGAGCAATGTGAAATACTGATATTAAATTATAGGAAGCATTTAGTAGTAACTATTGTTGCTAAAGGTGTTACAAGAAGTTTATTTTTTAAAGAGGCAATTACTTTTTCCACATGGGTGATCCAAGTGTTGGATAATTTTGTTCCTTAAATAAATGAAGCAATTTTATAAACTTAAGCATTTACTCAGGTTCCCTTTGTGTAATGCTTTTTGTCTAATATTTGAAACCATTCAGTTGGACAAATATACAATAAAAGGAAAAAAATTAGGAACACACTGTAGCTACAAGTTAATAAAAATATTAAGTTAATAATATTGTAGATATAGCTGAGATATTTATAGACCTTGCTAATTAACTGAGGAACATCTCAATTAAGGCTTGGGGTAAAAATTCCACCTGTAATTGCACTTCGTCCAGTAACCACTATCATAGCTTGCAGGCAAACCACCAAACTCAGGAACAGCCCCCCCCCACAGACTGTGCTGAGTTCCACCATCACTGACCCTCCCAAAATCCTTTTGTCAGTCCTTAGTGAATGCAACCCACAAACTGCAGTGCCTGAACTTTGAAAAGCATCATTTGAACTACAACCAGAATTGTGTTTTGTGATCAGATTAGAGCAAAACTGAACTTTTAGATCAGTGGCATGTTGGTAATAAAGTAGCACTCCATACAAGGAAAAGCACCTTTATACACAGCAATATAGCAGTGCAAGGGCTTAGGGGCTATTTTGCTGGTAGTGGTCCAAGGGCTCTTGTTTAGATTGATGTCAATGTCATAATGAATTCCACTAATCACCTGGAGGTTGAGACTTGGCCATGGACCTTTTAATAAGACAATGACAGCAAACATGTCAAAAACATCACAGAAATGGTTGAAGGAAGAGAAGATCAACATTTTGCAAAGATAATCTCTGGATTGGAACTCTATTGAAAATCTATGGTCTGCATTGAAGAGGACAGCCCACAAGATCTAGGAATATAAAGTAACTTGAAATTTTCTGCATGGGGTGGGCAGGCCAAGTTTCCTCTAGAAATATTTCCTAAACCTTGTCAGACATTACAGGAAGAAGCTCAATGTGGTTATTCTCTCCAGGTGAGGTTTCACTTAACTGTAGGGGTGCCAATACTTTGGAAACCTATGATTCACCTAAAAAATTGCTTATGTTTGGATAAAAAATGTGGTTAAAAAAAAAAATCAATTTACATGGCTTTCTCATATGCTTAAGCCCAAAAGGTCACCAATTGCGTGGTTCTTCTTGTATGAATTTTTATCAAGGGTGTCAATAATTCTGGAGTTGACTGTATTTATCTAAATAACTATCTATTTACCTACTTATTTATATTCAACCTCAACTTGTCTTTATTGGCCTGCCCTGTTATGATGCCTGTTAGTACTTTGCACCATAGTCTAGAGGAAACTACTTTTCGCACTCTCGTACATCTAAATGCAGAATAACAAAGCAAACCTGAACCTTAAAATTACAAACCACTGCCACACTTTGTTTTGTGATTTTAATAAACATTCAGTATGACAAATGCACCTGCATGAGCTGTGCTGGCAGTGCAGAGACAAATATTATCAGTAGGTTGCACATTTTCAAAGAATGTGGTTTAAAAAAAAAAGTGTCATGGTTGTGAAAGTACACCGTTATTGATTTCATATCAAGTTAACCAAGCAATCAGTGTACATGAATAAACTGACAGATGTCTGCATTATTATGCTCTGATTGGCTATCGTGTAGTGGATGGATTTATAAACAAGTTAACAGACTTCCGGTCCCAATTGCGTTCACGCTGACTGTAAAAAGGAACACAGTACTCTGTTTACAGGGACTGACTTTGAAGAAAGTATAAAGCACAAACCTGTTGGGAGTTGGTGAGCGGTAATTTTTGTTGGTATAAATTTCTTCCAAGCTAAACTCCTTTTTCTTCAATCTGTATATAAAAAAGGCAGAAGAACGATACAACAATGTTATTTTTTAAATTTGTTCCTAATTTATCATTTTATTATATAAAAATGATATTCATTTGACTGAGTCTTGACCAAACTGACTGAGCTCTTTCTTGAAGAACAAAAAAACTTTTCCTTGCAACTTCTCTGGTTTTTAGACATCTAAAACATACCTCTTTGGTTTAGGGAGACCCATGGGGGTGAGGTTACTGTCCGGTTTGGGAATTGTCTTGCGGATGCGAATTTGGGAGACCCTCTTGGAGTGCTGGCCTGACTGAGCTCCCACACTCTTTTCAAACAGCCCACCCTAATAAACAACAATGTGACATATGGATGTTATGATACACAGTATACTGATATTATCAAATTGCAAGAACAGGAATCAGTTTGGGGACAGACTGTAAGGAGCAGGAGATCAGAAAGCAGTGTGTATAAGGGCTCACCTCTCGGTGCAGGCCAGGGTATTTCACATCAGCACTGGTAAGGGCTAAGCTTGGTGCTGCCTCACTGGTGCTGCTCTCCAGGGGAAGTGAAATTGAGCTGGAACTGGTGGGTGGGTCTAGGATGGTAAGGGTTATGCCCTGCTCAGCTGCACACTGTGGAGCAGGAACAGCAGTTCTAGTGAAAAAATAGACAAAATGTACAGTTTAGGAGCATCCAAAAACCAGAGGTCTCAGAAAGTTAAAACTAGATCCAGTTCCCAATCCGTCTTTTGCTTACGCAGGTTTTCCTTTAAATTTGGCTCTCAAATAATTTTCCCTGATTATGCAATTTAAGTGAATTTCACAATTCAAACTGGTTTGGATACTTTACATTAACCTGAATTTATACTGTCAAGTAATATGACTACTATGCTAGGAAACTTGTTAGTGCATTTTTCCATATGATGTTGCTGTTATTTTATCATTTATGAAACTACAGGGTAAGTTAACAGGTTACAGAACTTAATATTTTCATAATTTTCAAGAGGAAAAAGAAATTTATATCTGTCCTTTCACTGAGCTCAAGATAAAAAAAAAAAAAAACAGAGGTGCACAAAGGTCAGCACTGGGAAACCCTGACCTAGTATCATTACGTTCAGAAGACTTTCCATATACTTAATTTCAAACATGTAAAATAAAGACCTGTGAAAGCAAACAGAGAGGATAACTGGTAAATAAAACTGGAAATAATCAAACAACACCCTGGTGAATAAAGCCTGACACACCAAGATGAGTAAAAGTAACAAACAGTGTGAGCAAGTTCCATGTGGTGAACACTATTCACTGTGCAATCTGCACAGACAACAAAAGAGATATTGCAAGCGCCAGGGAGCAGTGACTGATGGGCAGCAGCAGAGAAAGACAGCCAGGAATCCAGTGGTAGCCAGGTGTGCTCACCTGGACAATGGTGATATCGTGTTGGGACCACTGCCTTGGTTGGACTGCTGTGCGTAGCTAGAGGTGGAAAGAGTGGATGGAATAAGCCAAGTGAATGAAGGAGGAGAGAAAGTAGGAAAAGCCAAGCAACAGCATAAAAAGCAGTGTGCCACAGAGCTTCTGCTCCTCATCTCCTATCTGTTCTACTAAATATGGACAAAATTAGCAGAAAAACAGACATACATTTGAAGGCTGCAGTTAAAAACTATTCTGAAGGATTTTTACTGTTAGTCTTTATATAGCTGATCTTGTTCAGGGATAGGTTTATACAAGATATGAAAAAACAAAAAAATAGCTGATGACAGTTCAACATGACACTGTGTTTTAAACACAAAATTATCATGACACAGAAAAGT
Source organism: Arapaima gigas (assembly GCA_900497675.1). Classification (NCBI taxonomy): domain Eukaryota; kingdom Metazoa; phylum Chordata; class Actinopteri; order Osteoglossiformes; family Osteoglossidae; genus Arapaima; species Arapaima gigas. Next base: position 218,972 of record UFQX01000013.1, read on the forward strand.
TCATTTCACCTGAGAATACATTCTTCATTGTGCTTTTTTCAATTAACTGACAAAACCACACGCACTTAATACAGCATGATAGGAGACAGGAAGGGCAAAAGCCTCAATGACCTAAGTGAAGATCTGTATGTTTACAATGATTATTGATTTGTCGCTGAAATTAAATCAAAATTGAAAACGAGAAATCAACAAAGACGTAAAATCCTGAAAAAATGTGTTAGTAGTGATGATACCCACCTATGATCATTTCCCAGGCCAGGAGGGGCTGAGTGGTCCGGAAGTGGCATGAGAGGAGGAAGGCTGCTGCATGATCCCAAAATATGATCCAGAATGCAGTGCAGGGCAGAGTAGCTGAGAGGTGTGACAGAGGGTGGCCGCCTTTGCCGAGCCCCCATGTGTACAATGGATGGCGAGGACAATGGTAACATTGTTTGAATTCTGGGTTTTGGGAAACCACCATTGCCTACAAGAGAGGTTGGTGGTAAGGCAGGCAGAGTAGCAGCAGTGGCCTGGAACAGCTGACACAGGCTTGGAGGGAAAGCAGCCTCAGCGTCCAGAAGCTGGTTGAAGGGGTTGTTATGTGGGATAAATGGGCTGAAGGGTCCAACATCCATGGGAACAAGCGGCAGCAGGGGGCTCCCAAGCACTAGGAGGGGCCTCCATGGCCGAGACACACAACCCTCAAGTTCAGGGAGAGCTACATATTTTTTCCGATTGGCCCCCTTCAGCAGGAGCCGCCTAGGGGCTGGCAGGTCCTTGGCCCAACGCTGCTTGATCCTAAAGGTAGATCCCTGGGATAAACTGCCTGGCTTGCGGGGAATCTTTCGGAAAGTTGCAAACAGTGCATCTGACACTTGGGCAAAGGGCATCAGCCGGGCAGCCACCTCTGACAGCTGCTGTAGGACTAGCTGTGTCTCACGTGGGATGGTCTTGAGGGAGAGAAAGGGCCTGAATGAGCCATTGGTGGGACTGGCATGTTTTATGATGGGTACTGTGGAGTATGACATCCAGTCAAGCAGAGAGACATCTGTTGCACTATTGGCCAATTTGACCTCTGGACACACAGGGACCAGTGGGGTAGATAAAGTGCATTTCAGTGTAGAAACAAGAGCTGGCTCAGCACTACTGGACTTTAGTGACCAGTCACTCTGTAGGGGTCTTAGGTCAAGCTCAGCCATAGAAGACAACATGCCACCTTCACTGTTATGTCCTGATAGACTGCCAGGTCCGTCTATACATGTCGTCTCCCCTCCTCCACCACTGCTCCACTTTGCATCCTCTTCTTTCTTGCAGATAGATTGAGAGGTGCTTCGAGTTTCACCTGTCCATTGGGGGTCCGTTGCTCTAGTTCTCCTGCAGTCCATCTCAACATGGAGGGACTGGGAAAGGTGCCTGGTGGTAGACAGGAGGCAGGACGGGGCTATCAGTGGCTCTATGGACAGGTGGGCATCCTTCAGATCAGTAAAATCACTGCAGGAACTTTGGCTCTCTGCAAAGTGGACAGAAATCAGATGCAGCGCTGGGCTGTTAGGTGAACTCTCTAAACAGACAGATGATGAACGCAGAAGATCTGTGCAACTGGACATGTTTGCCTCACTCGTGAAAGGCCCTGTGGAGGTTGTGCTCACAGGGGCCTCAACAGCCTCTGAGGAAACATGGAGTTTTGCTGAAAAAGCATGCAAGTCCAGTTTCTCAGTACAGGATTTGGGATGCATTACAGCTGCCTCTTCCTCCAGACCATCCTGAGGCTGGGGACAGTCACTGGCTTTGGTTACTCCAAACCTTGGGCTCACTGGCTGTCCTATGGGATCCTGTACCTCCAGGTTTTTAAGTTCTATATCAGGGTCCTCAAATTCTGACACCAAAGAGTAATTCCCTGGCAGGCAGGTCTTGGTCTCCCCCATCACTGCATCCATGCTGCCACGGCTCTCTTGCTCGATTATTTCAGCATTGCTTGTCTTAGCTGGGCAGTTGATGACCGGCACAACTGTCTGCCAAGGGTGCTCACAAACACCTCCCTCATCCGTGCCCGTTTCCACAGCAACTGGATTGCCACAGGGATGTGATCTCCATGACGATAGCTCAGCCCTGACCATCTTCTCACCCTCCCACACACCTGCATGGCTGCCTACAGATACATGAGGAGGGGAGTCTGAAATGCACATTGTTAAAACATTTATATATTTTCTCAGCATAACAGAATTTATATGAAACAACACAGACAAAAGATTTAATATTTTAAAATTATTAATTAAGCTTTAAACCAAGCCTGAAGGCTGTATGAAATTCAAAAACATTGCACCATTCTATTTTATTATTTTTATTCAACTGTATTAAGTTTAGGGTATTATGAGTTCCAAATAGGTGTTCCTTTATCAATAAATACTACATATTCTAGTCTTTCAGTTCTCTGGATTTTACTACTTTACTGTGTTTATTATAACCAAAAAGAACAATCATTTAAAAGGGTGACATCATTTGGAAGAGAGATAATCTGCATACTATCCACTGGCATTGCGCATAACAGATAGATGATGAATACATTAGCCACTGCAGAAAGAAGCTAGATGCCCACAAACTCACCTTGGCTGAATCCAGGTGACACAGTGGATTCCACAGAGAAGCTCATGCCACCTATGCTGCTGGCCTCCACTTGATCACTCAGCCTCTGGCATAGCACCTCCACTCTGCTGTTCAGCATAGCCAGGCTGCTTCCATTATTGGCACTCTGCTCGCAAAGCTGGCCCACCTGCAGCTCCACTGCTTCCAGCCGCTGGCAAAGCGGGCCAAGGCCCCCCATCAGTAGGTTCCTCAGCTCCACCTGGTGGGCTGACAGTAGTTGCTCCAGCACTCCAAACTGTACCACTGGGGGGACCGTAGATGGTGGCAAGATGTCTCTGGCAGAGGACGCCAGGGGTGGTCGAAATGGTGTGCCCTCTAGGGATATGACATAAAAAAAACCTGACAATTTAACTGTCCAAAGAATACTAGTTATCCCACACATATGATACTTAAATTACCCAAGCACTGACCTCAAAGACTCCTTACCTTGGCAGTTATTTTGCATGCTGTGATGATCTTTGCCAACAACCTAGAAGGAAAGACAGATTTTGATACCCAGTCCTTAGTCAATGGACAAAAAGTAGAAATAAAAGATTGTACCTGTGCTTCCAGTGCATCTCTGTTTGTCTGTCCAACATCAGTGTTTAAGCAGATGGTGTGAGGGAGTGTATCTGGTTTCCCAGAGGTCTCAACTGCAGGCAGAGGGGCAGCCATGGTTGTTTCTTGCCCGTGACCCAGACTGGGGGAGCTTCTATCATCCCCTGTCTTGAAGGACTCTGCAACCCGGCCCCCACCATCCACTCTGCCCTCCCCCCAGTGCGGTTCTATGTGTGCCCTGGGTATGCGCTCCTGGTAGAGCAGTGGCAGGGGCAATGGCTGTGCCCCTCTGAGGTCACCTGGGGCAGCAGTCAACATCACACGGGCCAACAGACCTGCAGCAGAGATTCAGTCAGTCTTCAACACCTGGGATTTTAAAATATTCATAAAGCAATTCAACCTAGCAGAAAGATGTACAAAGACAAATATTTAACAGGAAATAGAGTACCAAGTAAAAGTAGAAAAAAAATTGTACAAGATTCAAAGAGCCTTGGTTTTAAGACACTATTACACTTACTCACTTGCCGCTGTGCATTTAAACTTGGGGAAATTAGCTGGCTAAACTCTGAACGACACCTGATTAGACAGACTGTATTAAATATTTTTGCTATTCTTCAGTATATGAGGTAAATGACAGCTGAGTTTTTAATCAAATACATAATGTAATGTAGTTTTACAATAAACACTGTACATTTTTACATTTTCCTTTATTTATTTAGCTGACTCCTTTCTTCACAGAGATGAACAGTGCTAGGTATAGCAAGCTTCTTACAATTATTGACCCATTTATATAGTTGGGTAATTTCAACCATATTTACTCAGGGAAAGTACCTTGCTCAAGAGTACAAAAAGCACAAGAAGGGATTTGAACTTGGGTCCTTCTTGTCCAGAGGCTACTGATATAAAACCACTACAACACTTGCTTTTTCATTTAAGCTAAAAATGACTTTATATTTCTTCTACTTAATTCACTGGGAAAAAGCATGCAGAATTTAAGACTTGAGACATTTTATGAGTTTTTCTTTGACCCAGTTTCTTCGCAGTTCCCCTCCAAGGTGTGTCCCAAATTGTTCTTTTTTCTGCGTTACAAACATTCCCTCAAACGGATGGTGTCAACCCTAAGGAAGTAAGCCATCTGTTCTACCCTGAAACTTTTGGCAGAGTCTGCAGACAAGCTTACTCCTGTGACAATATCATAACTCTTTTCTACTGAAAGACAGCAGTAAATTATGCTACTCCAAAATGCTAGAAAAAAGCATGGGGTAATTATGAACCGTTAATATGATGTCACTTAATCTAAGACAAGGCATTTTAAAGCTGTGTATGTTATTTAAACTTACTTATAAATCTATTGAGCAGCCAGGAGGTTTTGACTTGCATAAGGACATATTAGAATAACACACCTGCCTGGTTTTTCACATTTCTTCTGTGTCCTGAAACTATAACATGGTTAGAAAAATGATATACCAGTGTGTGGAAATGGGAGTGTGAAACTCTGCAGATGGTTGACCACAATATTCACAAGCAACATCAAACTGAAGTATTAGTTAAGAACTTCAGCAGTTGAGGTGACATGAACCATTGCATCTCTCAGGACTGACACTGAAAACAAACATTACATGGGTACCAATAAGCATTATGTTGTATATATTCAGGTACTGCAATGTAATGCACACCTGCAGATCTAATAAAAGTTGTTAGCTACACAGCCATTAAGCAAGAGGCTCTTAATCTTTTCAAGGCCACAAACACTTAAGAATCTGATGAAAGGTAACAAAGGCTAATAGAAAACAGATCTATTTAAAGTGCATATATTTACAGAATATATAGCACAGATTATTAAACAGGGAACTGATCACCTTAGTATCCAGGTATGTCACAGATATGCATATCATCATCATCATCATCATCATCAATTAATGTTATTTTCCAAATCCAGCCTGTGCCTCACTGATTGCCTCAAGACCATCATAGGACCCCAGGTTAAGAACCCCTGCAGTAAATATTAGTGCTACTGTTTAGAGCTGTTGTCCTGAAATCAGAAGGCCCCAGGATTGAATCCCACTCACCACTGTAGTACCCTGATTTGTCTTGAATTGATACAATTAAAATAAGCCACCTATATAAATGGGTAAATCACAATACCTTACTGGTAATCAGAATTATTGTAGTGCACAAATCTAACACTGAAAATTGCTTTGGAAAAATCCAGCAGTTAAACAAACGTGGATGTTCTGCACAGAAGACACCAGAGAAATGCAAGAATACAGATCAACATTTAACAGCTGATATAGTTCTATAAAAATGTGATTCCTGTTGCTTGTTTGAAACAATCCTTGAGAACATAATTGTCAGTCCAAATGGAGAGCCCTTTGACCCCATGGGTGTAGAACCCGAAATGACTATGGTTTGTGGTCAGACCCGGATAAGACCCCAACCAACTCCCCCGTTTGACAACTCACACCTGGGCCGTCATTCTCCGCGGTTTCTTTACTCCTTCAACAACACCCATCGGTGTTCTTTAATCCTTCAACAACACCCATTTTTCCTGGTGATTCACTTGACGGTTTTTACATTTTTTTTTCTGGAGAGTTTTGGTCCAGGAACTTTTCCATCATCATTGTCGTTGTCGTCGTCATCGTCACCACACCAAACTGAGATTTGTCTGTAGCGAGAATAGACGCAAACGCGCCGATGACGGAAAGAGGACCAAAGTCGGCAAAATTTAAATGTTTGTGAGGACGCAGAAATGTAATATTTTTGAGAAAAGCTCCTGTGTGCGCGGCTGGCTGAAGGTGAGCGCGAGCTGGAGTCCGAGAGGAAGTGGAGCGGCGGCTCTCCAGTAGCTACCCGACTCTCCGCTTGGACACCCATCACTTCACAATCAAAATTTATGTGGAGCCTATTTTTCCCATGCATAGATAAATTATATTACCTTTGTGTCCAGCCCGGAATGCTGCAGTCAGTCAGTCGGTCTGTCTCTGTGTATCTATCTATCTATCTATCCGCACTTCAACTCAACAGCTCAGCACCACCCGCAATTCCCCCCTTAATGAGGAGGTCCTCAGACACGCGACAGTGCTTCCGGTGCGTAATAGACTCTTGCAAAGAAGGCGGGAGCAGTGCTCTATGATTGACAGATGCCTTTACTTATCAACATCGTGAAATTTTTGCGATAGCCAATTGCACGTCTGCAGGATGGCAAATGGAAACAACTTCCTTTACTGGTATTTGACTAACAGCCACATTTGCCTATTAGGAGGCCCGAAATTTTAATTTCAGCCAGTCGGTGACAAGGAAACGCCTAGTTTCGTTATCCGGTAAATTGTTAAATGCAAATATGATATTATATGCAAATATGAAATTAAGGTAGCCCGCTTTTAACTGGGATCTCAGTATTGAATGAATTTCCTGATGTTCTCTATCTGATATATAGTACAACCTGTTGAAATGAACTAGTATGTAAACGCACAATAGAATGATGCGCCGCTTCGGGCCACATTCCAGTCTGGTTAGACCCTCTCAGTCTTGCCATAATTAAATCAAATCGAACTATTTTGGAAGCGTGTTTAAAGTATGGGAGTGCAAATGTTCCTTTTCCAGTAAATATTTTTCAAAAGAGGCATATTAATTTGTATGTTTTTTTAAATTACAGTGTCACAGTACAGTAAAAGCCAATAAATGTACATTTGTGTCACTGAAGCGCTATTCTTCCGGTCAGCTCTAGTTTAAAATCAGTTCAAATTTTCACTAAAAGTACACACATTGAAAAAAGTTTCATAAAGCGTTTTAGACACCACCACCACCAGCGAATTGTATTCGACGTGTTACTCATTAATACAGTCCAATACAGGGGTGACTGAATGAAAATATAAAACTTCATGCATTTAAATTTATTATAACTTACATTTTTATTTATTATATTGTAATGTCTGGTGGAATTGTGGCTCCCATCATGCAATGTTCTGTAAATAGTTGATTTGTGTAACCGTGAAAGGAAGCCCAGGGCTCGGCAACGACCCTGAGGTTGGGCTGTTTGTAATATAGTGCGGTGGGTGGGCGTGTTACTTAACATTCCGCGGAAGAATAAAGTTTGTATTCCCACAACTGCCTATTGAGTCCTCTTTCCGTAACACCGCTGATGCGGATTGTTTCAATATATTGCTAGGTTTTGGCTGTATGAATAGAGCCAAAGAGGGGAAACATCAAAGTGTGGTATGCAGGGTAGTAGGTTCGCTATCTGCAAAAAACACTGCTATTTTTTTTTTAAGTTTATTAAGTATGTTTATTAAGTGTATTTATTAAGTTCTGGTTGTCATATAAGAGCACTGAAAGGCAACACAACCACTATCTACAGAATGCTAGGCTACATATTTACCCGTTTATTTAAATCCGCAATTCATATGGATTAGGAAATCCTATCCGATCTATCTGCTGTCTATCAGGCAAAAAATTTGTCAAATTTCATGTTGTATATTCTCATAGAAACGCCAGTATTCTGAGGTGTTTAATTTCCTCCCAGACAAAAAAATGTACATTTGACCTACAAAATAGTTCAAAGTTTTGGAATATATGGATACTCTTCTGGAACTTATTAGACATTGCTGTATGATCAGACCTGTAATACACTCGAAACAACAGACCTTCTTCCCTTACTGTATGTAGATGGATGTGCAGTCTCTAACTGTACTGTCTCTACCTCCATATAGTTTTGACCCAATACTGCTCATAATTGTAACAAAACTAAAAATATCAGTATAAATATAGATAGACAAAATACAGAATTTATTGGAGAAAAGGATTTTCTCAAAAACGACATCAATTCATTTCCATTGTGTAAAAAACGCACACATTTTTTAACAGCAAAACTGCAATATCTTTAAATATTTTTGAGTCCCGATGGTACTATGCCCCCTATCGTTCGTGTGTTGCATTGTGACAGGTGTGCAGTCACCTGCTCAAGTCACGAGGGACTTGAAGCAGAGCGCAGGAAACAATGGTAAGTAGTTTAAAATACGGAAAATGAGTGATTAAAATGAAACATTTTGATTAACACTTTCTAAGTTAACATTTCAGCCATCGTACAAAACGGCTTGTGTTTTAAACCTGTAGTTTATATTGAAGACTTTAAAGCTTACTTTCACTATCACCTCTGTTTGTGGTTCCAGTTGTTGGGGACTTGAAACATGTTTTGAATTGTTTCCGTTCCAGCCTATCAGCAGCACAGGAACGTGCACCTTCCCTGTAGTATGTATAGATCACAAAAAATCTGTACAAATTGTCACAAAAATAAAAAAAAATATTATTTATTGTAAGTTTTTTTTCACACAGGACAAGAAAAATGTTCCCCATAAAAAGTAGGCTGCATGTTAATTAAAGCTTAGTGGTTGTGGGCATGCTTACTGATACACTGAGAGGCACAACTGAGGGGCAAAGGATCATATGCAGGAACATTTGTGAGGAATATGACCTGGACACTCCCAAGTCTAAATGGGAGGCACCACAGAGAGTGGTGAAGAACAACAGAGCCAAGATCCTGGGGAACTTCCACACCCAGACAGATAAACAGGTACAGGCTGACAAACCAGAAATAGTGGTAGTAGATAAGGAGGAGAAAGCACCAGTGATGATATGTGTGGCAATTCAAGTGATAGAAACATCAGGAAGAAGAAATATAAGAAGTTGGAGAAAAACCAATGATTGAGAGAGGAACTGGAGACAAATGTGGAAGGTGAAAACCAAGGTAGTCCCATTGGTGGTAGGAGCTCTTGGGGATCTCAGGCATGACAACATCAGTCCCAGTCCAGAGGAGTACAATTGTAAGAACTGCAAAAATACTGCATCCTCAACCTACATATAAATATAAATATATAAATATCTAAACATATATATGTGTATCCTGTACTGTTCTGGTTTGGCTCTTGGTTGATCTGTGACTGATGTGTTGCTGGACTGCACACTTAGTCTTTGTTTAGCGGACGGCAGGGCCTCAGCTATGGACATGCCTTCGTACTTCCTCTGTCATCTGGTCCTGTAATATTCTCTTCTTCTGTTTCACTTGCACAAACAATCCATTAAAATATACGTTTCAAATATTAATTTGTTATTAGTTTATTGTTGTGTTTTGTGGTTTTGTGTTTGGGTGTTTTTGCACATGCCCAAATCTAGAACAGGCGGAAGAAGGGTGGCATTTTGCTCTTTGCAGAACTGGGACTTTTTCTTTCTTATCACAGCACAGGTGCTCTTTTCTGCCCCTGATCAACCAGATTCTCTGGCTCAGCTGCTCTCCTAAGAAAAGTCCGCTGTAGTACATGGCCATTATTCTTAACAGCCCTCATATCTATGTTACATTACACAAGGTGCACTAAGATACTCTGCAAATCAGCTCATTAGTTACTTTTCTACAAACTCAGTGTGATGAGCACAAATAAACCTACTGCTCTATTGGTACCAGGCAAGTGAAAGCAATCGTTTGGAGCTGGCAAAGAAGGGGGTAGATGAAGTGATGGGCATCATGCTGGACAGCATCAACAAGAATCAGGAGCAGTCAGAAAATGAGAAGGAGCTGATGAACCGTGCCAACAACCTGCAGCAGGATATGGTGAGACTCATTCATTATTGGACAACATTAAACAGTCAAACAATTTAAAGTCTCTACAGCTGGAATAACACACCACAGAGTTGTACAATACTCAGTTTATTCAACCATGGGATGGATGTTCATGTAAATATTTCTTTGTCACACAGATGTATGCCATAGCATCTTGGAGAAACTGTTTTGGAACTGATTATTTGGGGGCCACGAATGCCATGTTTGAAATAAAAAATGATTGTAATTTCATCTCTGTATAATGGTACAACAGCAAATGGGGTGATTTTATAGAACAGACTGAAACCTTTATTGCTTTGTCTCAGCAGAATCCTATATTTGGAACGCCTAGAGTGAGAGTGACGAAACAGAATCGATGGAAGACCAGGAACATGAAGACTGTGCTCATCAGCATTGTGGTGGGGATCACAGTCCTGATCTTCATTGTTGTGGTGGCCGCAGTAGTACGCAGAAGCAGGAGCTCTGGGTCTGAGGGGGTCACCTTAGGCCAACCACTTGCTCTCACCACCACAGCACCTACAAGGTACTAGTGCAGGAAGAGCAGCAAACAGTGAGGGGAAAGTCAGTAGGCATTCAGCTGGAGACAAGGGTAGATCTGAGGGCTATTCAGTTTCACCCCTACGAAGGAATGAGGGAAAGACTTTTCTCTTTGTTCAAGGACAAAATGGTACAGTTGCCTTGATGACTCCATCAACACACACAATACCCTTTCCCTGCATTTTTAAAGTTACTTCTTTGCCAGTCACATGTATCCTGAGGACCAGTGGAAAAGAAATACTTTTGAGTCATAAATATCTTAATTTAAACTGGTGAAAAATTAAGTGCAAGCCTTTTTTACCAGTCTGTTTAAAGTTATATGAATTTTTAAATGGATATAAATTAGGAAATACCAACTGATCATATATCTAAGACATTAAACAATTCCGTTTCATATCCAAATGTATTCCCTAAAGAAGACTACAGTATAAATATGAACATTCCAGACAGGTATGGTATTTAACATTTTATGCTCTGAGAATTTTCCCATATGTTGATAGAAGTGTAAATTCACTGAAAAAAATGTTAAAGTTTTACAAAATTTGAAAAAAACTGTATATACACAGAACTGTACTAGTTTTTCCAGTCTCTAACTAGCATTAAAATGACATATCTTTCCATCTCATCATCGTAATCATTGTCTTCTTCTGCTTTTATTATTATTATTACTTTTATTAGTAGTAGTAGTTGTTGTAGTAGTAATAGTAGTAGTAGTAGAAACATTACAATCTGGGCAGCGCTGTTGTGCAGCCAATAGTTGTGCCTCATCACAGCGTCTAAGTTCTGTGGAGCTTGCCTGTTCTCCCAGTGACTGTGTGGGTTTCTTCCAGGTGTTCTGGTTTCTTCCCATGGTCCAAAGACATGTGTTTCAGGTTAAGTGGTCAGTCTGAACTACTACTTTTGTGTTTGTGTATCTGTGTCTGCCTCTCTCTGTGAGTGACTGGTGTCCCATTTAGGGCATAGTTTCATAGCCTGTTGCTCAGTGATTCCCGAAAAAGGGTCCCGACTGCTGTGACCCTCACACGAATAAACTAATTAATAATAATGGATACATTGTTATTATTATTATTATAATTATTATTACAGAAAGGCGAAACTTCGCCCCCTATCGTAAGTGTGTTGCAGTTTGACAGGCGAGCATTTGTTCAGGTGAGGTGGTTAAGGTCACAACTCGGGAGGGACGTGAACCAGAGCGCAGGACGCAATGGTAAGCAGTTTGAAATTCCCGAAATACTGAAAATCTGTAGTTAAAGCAAGACGTTTGAATCAGTCAACAATATAAACAGTTCAGAATTGAGCCATCCAACCGATCCCTTTGTTTTAAACCTGATGGCAGTTGTTTTTGATCTATTTGTACCGGGATCGTAGACATCAACTTTCACTGTCACTTGCAGTTTCGCTTGCTTGGGATTTGCGACGTTTCAAATGCACATAATTTAAATTTTCGTCAAATTTCGCAATAAACCAAGAATGCACCATATATTTGTATTATTCAGTGCAACAGTAAAAATAAAATGAACACATTTTCTCACACATAAAAACATTCAACATAAACTGTAGCCTGAACGGTGATTAAAGCATTGGTGAAGCGGTCATACACACGTATACTTATGTTCATAAGTAGTCTATAAATTGAACTTATAGACTACATTTATTGAAACGAGGTTAAAAACGAGAGTAGCAGCTGTATAAAGTTTAAAAATTTGAAAAACGTTCATGTAATATTGTCTTTAGCTGCTTCACTTTTGTTATTTTTGCAATTATTTCATTAAGTGTAATGCTAGCTGTAAGAAGGAAAACAAACGTAATCTGTGGTTCGGTAGCACTAAACTAAAAAGTTAATCAGTAGTTATTACACTTAGCTTATTATTTTCATTCTTAATTATTAGGCTCAGTACCCATTTTTGAAGCGTTAAAATTTCGTTTCCTACAGGCTAATGTATTATCTTTTACTTTTTATTTAATATAAAATGAGTTATCGTTTTAAGCGTCAAACTAGGAAAACAGAATGCGATTTGCGCATGCGCTTCATTTCAGCCCGTCAGCATCGAGGAAAATTCTGCGCATGCGCTCAATTTCAACCTGTAGGTAGTGGGGTATTAGTCCCTCCTCTGATTTTAATGCCATAAGGTGAAGGTTGTGTTCTCTTTTTAATTTATTTTTTAAAAGCAAACATTGTGAATAAATACCCATTAAAGAAGAGTACAGGATACATAGAACTTTGATAACAACTGGAAGCAGATAACAGTGAAGGATAGCTATGTTAAATACTAAATAATATAGATATAAAAAATGAAAACACAGAACTAAGAGGATTACTGCAGTTTGTGCAAACCAAAATGATTTGCAATGTTCTTATAGCTTTTCTTATTTGAGGATTGGAGGATTTTTTTTACAATCAGTGAGAAATAATTTATGGTTTGGTCTAAATATAATAAATGTTGCTTCGTAGGATATGAAATTTGTCCAACTAAGCTCCTGTTGCCAGAATCACCTGAATTAAAAAGTACCATACAGTCAAGGAAATTAATAAGACGGTAGAAAATGAGGAAAAGGGCTATGGCAATTTTTTTCAACATGTTCCTCATTATAAGCCTGTTTTTAACATCCAAAAAACAAAGAATTAGACCTTTGCTGCAAATTATGCATTTAACTCATGTACAGTGAATACCAGCTTAAATACATTATAATGTCAGTACATGTTCATATGGCTGTTCTCAAATATCCAGCGGTACTGGATTCTGTGTACAGAAATCTGGCTATAAACATCTTGATTATTTGCTGATCTCGACCACTATCAAATTTTGGGAACATTTAGATTCACATTCACTTACCATATGTTTAATTTTGTTTGCCAGAGGAAGCATGGAGGTTAAATGCATGAACTTGTAAGGTTGATGTTTTGAGCCATTGCTTTGTTGCTGCCAGGCAAGTGGAAATAGCCGTTTGGAGCAGACACAGGAGGAAGTGGAGGAAGTGAAGGCCATCATGTTAGAAAACGTCAACAAGAATCAGGAACGGTTTGAAAAGCTGAAGGACCTGGAGGACCGGGCTGACCAAGTGTGTGTTAAGGTGAGAGTCACTCACAGGCCCAGACTGATAAACACTAAACAATCAAACAAAGAACATCTTTACAGGTAAAATAATACACTACATAGAGCTGTTATTCCACTATATTTTCCTTTGGTTGGCTTCTCATGAGAGTACTGCTGTTTCATTTTGGAATTGAATTTAATTTCTGCAATTTGTCAAACTGTTGTTTCTATATGCAGCTGACATGTAGACAACATAGGCTGACTGACAGGGTATCACTGTCTTACCAGAGCAAATCATTCAGAAGGACTACAATAAAAGTGAAGCAGCAGACCCAGTCGGAGAACAGGAAGATGATCATACTCATTGCCATTGGAGTGGGGGCGGTACTGATCTTTATTTTTGTGCTGATCGCATTACTGAGCAGAGGGGCTGACTCTGAAAGGGTCACCTCAGGCCAAACAATTGCTCTCACCACTACAGCACCCAAAAGGAACTAGTGCAAGAAGAGTGGCAGAAAGTGAGGGAGCTAGCTAGATGATGACAAAGATTTGAGGGCTGTTCACTTTTTCTACTACTGAAGATTGCTGAAGAAATACATTCCTTTGTTCTATGGCAAAAGCTACAGCTACTAACATATATGCTGCCCTCTTCCTGTTTTTGGCTTTGCCAGTTAGATGTCCAAGAGAAAGAAGAAAGCACAGCTAATCATGGTCTTCATTATAACAGTTAAACATTTTTAAGAAACTTCTGAGCTGTGAGATGTGTGATTTTGATTAACATGGCATCAAATGCATGTAGGTTACCATGCATACAGTAATCCAGTTAAAGTGCACATATGTAAATATTTCATGTAATGTCTGTCTGAAAGTGGATGTTTTCTCTAATACATAAACTCTGTATATATCATGATCTTATAATTTTCCTCTATCTTGCATTTTTATTCCCATCTTATTTTAGTGTAAACATTAACCAGAAGGTAGCTTTTTAATTGTTTTATACATTTACCTTAAAGATTTTTAACTCTGTACATAATATTGTTACATAGATGTTTTATAGTGCACAACTGAATGCTCTAATAGTAAACACAATCATGTCAGAGTTATTTTTGATAAACATGGGCCATTTATACAATTACCAGCTATAATCCTAACAGTCCTGTTTCACTGATCTGTTTTCACACCTTCATGACATACCTGAGTCCTTGGGATCCTGCAACCAGTTTAAAAGGAAATAAACAATGAAAGACTGACAAGTCATTGTCTTCTGCAATGGTTTACAGCTAAGACCCAGGAAGCTACAGCTCTCCCAGAATGCTTTCGGGAAAAACAGGACTTACGACAGGAGCATAAGCTGCTGAAGTCAGCCTCTTGCTCTACTCAGTGGCAGGCGTAAAGCACAGGCTCCTTATAACCAATAAACAGAACTTGAAAAAAGTAAAGCACTAAATATATGTAAACAGATAAAGCATTTATGTGTCAGCATGTGATAAATGATTTATAGAAACAGAAAATCTTGCCATGTCATCCATTCAAAAGCAGTTAGTGTCACAAGCAACTGTATGTTATGTATACATGAACAGGTAAAACTCAGACATCTGTTTTAACTTTCATCTCTTTATATTTGAATATAAATCTGACAGAAATGTTACTAAAATACATAAATCATACTTATAGAAGTGATTACAAAAGAATATTTTTTTCTGAACAAATAAAAATCCCAGCATTTTTGTATTTATGCATTTTTACATTTGATACGTGACTCAACTCTACAGCAAAAGCAGCCTATGAGACAAAACTGTTTAAAAAAAAAAACAAAAAACAAAAAACTGACAGTACTTTAAAAATCCTGGTTAAGGTACAAATTCATGAGGTACAGGCCAAGATTGCATTTCAGATATGGGGGGGGGGTGACAGGTGGATTGAAATTTTTAATTTTCATCTTCAAGCATCCATTCATTTTAACATTTGTGTGTGTGTATACACATACAATAACACACACAGCCAGTGTACTACCTCATCTCACATTCAGGTGGCAATACAGGTTTCTCCATGATTAGAATGTTTTCAGCTCTAAATTAGCCATGAAATGCAACACAACCATCATACTACAGCAGTCATAATATTGCTTAGTCAATGCATTCACAAAGTGATAGTTTCACTCTTGGAGCAACTCAAATGTTTTGCTACAGGTAACTTTCCAACACAACCAGCTGCCTGACCACAAATGGGAGCAGCTGTAATAATCTTCAGTGAAACAACCACTCAGTATGTCAGCTAATACACTTTTCCAACAGTCAAAAGAACAACCTTTAAGGGTCAATGGCCTGTTGTAGCAGTCAGTCTGTGGAATTATAGAACATCTGTAGGTTGCAGACAGGAGAGAAAAAAAAGAAAGAAAGAAAAAAAAAACTATGCTGCAACCAAAAATGAGACACAGGCTCATCTCCACGGTGATGAAAAAATGTGAAGTTTGATGAAATGAAGCACAGGTTGTGAAGATGGGATCATGTTAATGTATTGCTCTGTAAAAAATACTTAGTGCCAAGTCATTTTAGTTCAAGATAAATTACACAAGCTGTCAACAGCAGAACAAATGCAGGGGGGTAATCTGAGAAGCAGAAGAAAATCTTTGTGAAAATTATTACAAATAACAGTTTTTCATGGAAACCACCCAACATGGTTATTTTACTTGAATTATCCTTCTCCTACTGGACAATTTGAGTATGACCACCCCCATTTTGTAAAGTCAGAAACTCAATTCATACCCAAATAAAAGAAATGACGGTCCAAATTGATAAACTAAGTTTTTTAATCTAATCGCAGATGAGCAAAATTATAGTTACTACTGCAATCAAATAATAACACTAAGCATCAGTTGTAGAGGGGGAAAAGCCTGCAGAAATAGTAGAGTCAGTTAATACTTGTAGCTTGTAGCACTGTAGAAAAGGTTTTAGGATAAACAATGCATATAAATATATTTACTGAAATAACAATAAAAATTCCAGTACTGATGGGCAAGTGGGAAAAAAAAAAATTGACAACTTGAGCGAAATACTGTATGGAAGTAGACCAAACTGAACACATTTTAAATTGGCTGTCACCATTTGCATACTATTTATGGTCTCATAACATCCAGAATTTTTATAAAAGAATGTAACCCACTGACACTCAACCAGCTGGCAAAGGAACTTGCAGTGAAATAATTCCCATCCCCCTCCACTTACACTAATGGGCACCTGGCCCTCATTCTTGTTGGCAAATGGGAACCTCGTGGTGGCACTTTCATGTTACAAAGGCCTGCATTGCTCGTTCTACATTGTCCTTCACAACCTCACTGCACCTCCAGTCACAGTGGATGAGGTCTCTAGAAACAGTGAATTAATACCACAAAATAAAGTCCCAAACCACTTCCAAGGATCCAGCCTTGAGTCTGAGTTTCTGCAAACATGATTATGTATGAATGTTTACTGATGAATAGAACAGGTAGTAAATATTGCTGATTCAAGAGGTACAAATACATTTATGTCCCCAAACACCTCCACAAAAGCCTATTTATTCCCCCTGCCTTGTCCAAGGCTTTTGTAATAACTGTAAATCTTCAGAAATATTTTGACAGCCATTTGGTAGCAGACCTCTTACCAAGTCATGGCACTAAAGACTCAATGTGTGACTGTAAGGATTGATTCACCTGGCAGTTTCCCCAAACATAGATGGTGCACCAAATGCTGAAATGAGAATAGCAAATATAACTTTTGGGGAAAAAAAAGAAAAAAAAAGAAACGTGAATACACGTAAATTGGGCTACACGTTAAAAACCCTATGGAAAGAAAAACAGATAATGAATGCTCATTTCAAACACCCCCATATCATTCAACGTGCAATGCATGCAACATCCATTCTGCAATGGAGAGTGGAAAATAGTGGTCCAGCAGAAGGTATGACCAACAATCATTCCCATATGACTTTTGAAATGTTCTGGCTGATAAGAGACCAAAACACTCAATACATACCATATCTAGTATCTGCCTGAGCACAGAAAGCTTATAAGAACGATGGCTGTCACACTTAACTCAAAGAGGAAACCCCATCTAAAACAGCATTTAACAATACATTCACCTACATGGGATACTTATAGGAGCTCTGCTTATAGAGGTCTGCAGAAAAACAAATCCTTCCAGTACTAGGCAGAGATTTCAAAGCTCTTAAGTACAGTACTTCAAATCTTACCATGGTAGTTAAGGAAAGAAGTAAAAAATAATAATAATAATAATAAAATAGCATTTTCATTTCTGCAGCTGGAGTTTAGCACATCTTTTTTGAGGCAACTAAAAATTTTTCCAGACTCTTGGACTTCATAATATAAAAGTTTACATGTCATGAACTGCTTGTTGGAGAGATACTGGCTTTAAATTAAATTAGAATAACCCATACAAAATAACCTTTTAAACCATTTTTTAAAAACTTGGGTGTTTCAACATCTATACTTCCAATCATTACACACACAACCAGTAAAATGCAGCAGTTCCCATTTCCCCCAAAAAGCCAGTGACTACTGATACATACTCCTTGTGTAACCATAACTTCTGCTCACTTGAGAAACAAACTATAACGCTCTGTGCATGTGAAAGGACAAAGTATAATACACACAAACAGGATTGCAGCTATTATCCAGTGTCATTTCTAACCAGTGCCTACTGTAGCAACCTGCCACCTTGGGTGGCCAAAACAGTTACCTTCTGCCCATCCTTCTAACAATCTGAAACTGAAACCATGTGGCAGGGGGTGGGGACAGCCCTAAAGCATGGCAATGCTCTCTGGGTTGCAGTTGAGGTGGGTAGATGTGCTGCTGCCACCAGGTGACTTCAGGGCCTTGGCTCCACCTAACGCACCGCCACCTAGTGGGCCACCTCGGCTGCTGCTCCCAATGATGATGCCGGAACCCCGATGGTGAGAGCTCTGCAGCGCAGCCACCATGGTGTCATTGTTGACAGCACCAAATTCATAGGTGAATGTGCCATAGAAAACCAGAATGTCCACTGTGAAGACCCACTCACAGATGGCGGCCGCATGCTGCAGAACAAAACTCTCATGTATGAAAAAGATGCCACCTTAGGGGAGAGGGTCAAGGAGAAAGAATACAATGCAAAGTGGTAAGGCTGAAAGAATAAACCTGTAAAATGAGTTGTCAGTTTATTAGATATACATATCTAGTATTGGTGTGTGCCTCCTTTGTCCTGCAGAACAGTACAAATTCTTCTGGGCATGGATTCTACAAGATGATAGATATGTTGTGTAGGAAATATTGTGCCATGTGGAAATGATTGTGCTGCGTAGTTCCAGCAAATTGGACGCCTG
Organism: Arapaima gigas; assembly: GCA_900497675.1. Lineage (NCBI taxonomy): Eukaryota > Metazoa > Chordata > Actinopteri > Osteoglossiformes > Osteoglossidae > Arapaima > Arapaima gigas. Next base: position 237,668 of record UFQX01000013.1, read on the forward strand.
CACAACCTTGCTATGAACAGCCCTTTCCACCTCATCTTAAAGATGCTTGATAGGGTTGAGATTAGGGGACTGTATCAGCCACTAAAGCACTGAAAATTTGCTGTCATGTTCCTGGAACCATTTGGTGATGATACTTGACTTGTGACATGGTGCATTTTATTGGAAGTGACCACCCAAGTGTGGATAAACTGTTACAATGGGTGAACTTGGTGAGCAATAATGTTCAAATACACTGTGCCATTCAGACATTCTTCACTGGGTATCAGGGACCCTAATGTGTGCCAGAGAACATTCCTCATGCCATCACAATGCCACCACTGTCCTGTACTGTACTGTTAACACTAATCAGGAGGGCTCCAAGGACTCATTTTACCTGCACCAAATTCTGATCCTTCCATCAGCATGATGGAAAAGAAACCTGGCACACCTAGTACTGCGTTCAAAGTCAACGTAACTCAGTTTCAGTTGAACACTAACTGGTGCTAGAAATGCTGCTCTGCCCAATTTATAACACACAGCACAATCAAGTGATGTACAATTTGTGTGAAAGTGGGAAATGTACCCATTATACAGGCAAGTCATTGTATATGGACCAGCTCCCAAAATTATTATAGGCAAAATGTACAGCTTTAGGAGGCAAGTATTCTTCCAACCCGAAATTCATTTGGCTTAAAGAGTTACTGTTATTCCTGCACAGACAGATGACAGATTGGAAAGGCATACAGCACAGCATTTGACTAATAAACAGGCATCCTACAAGGAATTGGAATGCACATTTACAGTAGCAGCAGATGTTAAATATACAGATATCCCTTGAGATAAAATGTAATACCCTTTAATGAGTTATGACCAAATATGAGGCTGATTTTTTTGTGTTTGAGTAACAAGCTGAACATGGGGGGTGGGCAGTCACTTGAACATACTTGAAATGAATGACAATTAATGGAGATTTCACCTTATGAGCCAACTGCTAGGAATGCATTATGCTTGTAAGTAGGGGATACCTGTACTGAAAAAATATTCTAGACATTAGTAGTTTTTTCAGAAACTGAAATCAGTCAAGTCAGTCATGAAAAAATTACTTCTGTCTACAGCAAGCTATCAAACATGAGAATTCTGTTGGCCTGTCTCACAGCCAAGACCACTGCATCCCAATTGCCTCCAAAACCCACTAAGATCCACCTCTGGCCTACTGCCTGTGAATAGTCATAAACAGCTACCAGCTCTTGTTCATTGAACCCAACCCCAAATTCAACCTGGCATTTTTACAATGCAGGACAGGCCTATATACGCTCCAGGGTATAGGGAGTAGCTACACCCACACCACTGAAAGCTCACATAAAGCTCTATAAGAGCTCTTGAAGTCTGTCCCTCCACAGTGGAGACTAATTATAAAAGCGCAACATTAGTAGACAACATTTTGCCTCATGCCTGTCCAAACTACACACAGTAGAGTATTGTGATCCCTCACCTTTACATCATTTGCATGTGCCTGTGCATGTGCCTCTTTAAGCCAAAAATAAAATTTCCAATACAGGCAAGTAGAAAACATGGACAAACACTAAGAGCAAAGGATACTAAGCACAAGAGAGACCAAGGCGCCAGCTGCGAGAGCCACACGCACGTGAGCCATCCAGTAGTCGAGTGTGGTGACAGCTATGCGGTATGTTAGCACGCACTGCAGGCACACAAAGAGTAAGCCAGCTGGAAAGGCCACGCCTGCACCCACATAGTGCAATGACCGTGCATGGTCCACCTAAAAGAAGAGGCATAATCCATTAGTTATGTGTTTAGTTGTTTGGTAGCAATGCACTGTACCAGTACTACAATCACAATCTCCCAAATTCTATATGCACTTAAGCATAAATCCTGTGTGTGACCTATAGTGACACTGCAGAAGCATGCAACGCATACTTGTTCATGAAAAACCACCGATCTAGAAAATCCATAGCGCTGAAGGAAGAAATAATAGCACTTGAGTAATGTTATCCAATGTTTGATATGCATACTAGTGGAGGACTAAGTCTGTGGTGACATTCATTCAGCAGTATGGACTTGCATATGGGTAAATATTAAAATTGAACATGTTTGCAGGCAAATCCAAGAGACAAAAATGATCCAAAAAAAAATACTACTGTAACTTATGCTTTGGCGGGCATATTAAAGTGGGTGCAAAATTCTGGAAGTGTGCAGCAAGCATCAGGCCATTACCAAAGACATAACAGAAACAAAAGAGGGTCTTGTGAAGGAAAGAAAGACAGACTGCAGTTTTTTCCTCTCCAAAAAGTAAGTAAGTAAACAAACAAAGACTTTGCTCCTTTTGGACTGAATTTTGCTCCTTTGTTATGAAATCCACACTCCCACAGGACCTTCAGCTGTTCTGAATTTCTCTGGAAGGCATTTGCCTGTGTCTCTGTCTCAAGTATGTCACAGTAAATCACCAGAAACCTTATGATCTTGTCAGTTCACACATGCTCAAAAAAACACTGGCATTCATCCCAGACAGGTCACCTAGCTCTACTTCCTCGTGAGACTCATAGATTGGTTCAGGCACACACCTGAAAGTTCCCCACCATGACGAGGCCAAGAGCATTGGTGCAGCCAGAGACCAGGGCACTGGTGTTGACCCAACAGCGATGGCTGTGTTCAATCACCTGGGCATAGCGGAGCAGGCACACCATGACCACTGCAGAGGGAGAGTCGAACACAACACCATGAATTTCCATACGAAGGGTCCCTGGAGGGGGTTCTGCAATTCTGTGAGTATTTAGTTTATCCTTAGAGATGTGAAAATACTGTCGTAAATATATTTTATGGTAAGTTTGGGCCAATTCTTAACTTTAACACCACCAACAGAGATCTTGTTTCCAAGCCATTATAAGATTTAAGTGAAGAACAAAGTCTTATTAATAAATGGTAGGCAAATTTGAAAAATGTTAATCACAGAATACTGATCATTAACATTTAAAACAACAAGTTAGGTGCTTGGGGTTACCTTTGCTGTTGGTTTTCCCTAGAAGTAAGAGTGTGCAGATAAACAGAGTAAATCATACCCATAAAGGCTCCCACATTGCCTATGAGGCTGAAGAGGCAGCTCTCAGGGGGAAATGAACCACATTTACTGCAAGAGAACAACGTCAAAGGAAAAGAGAAATTGAATTTCAAAAACAAAATAAAAAAAACAGTGGGCAATCTTCTTTCTCTGAAATTTATAACATATACAACACCAACTTTAATTCTTTGTTACATTAATTATACTTCATGCTGTTATTCAGCCAGAATCAATGAGCAAAAATCAGGCATGTGTACCACCCCAGCTGAAAATATGACAGCATCAGAACTAGACCTGGATCAAATGCTGATATATTTATTTGTGTTTCTCCATATAGCTTTAAAATATTTAATTTAAAAAATTCAAGCTGATTCCAAAATTACTCATTTAATGCATCTGGGAGCACTTCTGATACATATTTGCTGATTAACATATTTTACCAATAATTGCATTATTTTACTTCAATTTCTGGGTTGTAAGGTAATATAACCTTGCCTGCAAATGATCAAAACAAGAAATATTTTGTGCTAAAATTCAAACAAAGTGAAATCTAAGCTTGATCAAGCTCTCTTTAGTTTTTGCAATTCCTGCATACTAAATTTATTCCCTTAGCAACAGTTCGAGACCATGGCAAACCTGCACTGGACTGACCTGATGAGGGGGACATCCTGCAGAGTACAACACGTCTTGGGGAAGCCCTGCTTGGCTGTTTCCTCTGTGCAGGTCACGTTGTAAATCCTGAACAGAACAAACCAAAAATGTATAGACTAATTTAGCTTGTCATTTAACATTTGTTTCCTTTTACATACATAGTATTTGCAAATGCCCTTTTAAACCACCTCTGAATGGTTTTGTTGATAAATACAATCAGTAAAATGAAAACATACCAGTTCTCTACAGGACAAACATGATGGTTCATTACTGCCATTGCGTAACTGTAAAGACCACAAAGCACATATTACAGACATACAACTAGACATTTGTTATTCTGTTATATGTTGGCAAAATAACTTATGTCAGTTTTTTCCCTTCCCTGCAGCACAGACTAAATTTGCTTTCCTCACTTTCTGTCTCCTTTTTTCAGAAAAAAAGACCACATTTATTTACTGATAACCAAATTACAATATGTAAAACTGACAAACACATCCAGGTTAGAAGGTGCCCTACAGACATACAATCATTCTAGCCAAACCAAAACAGAACCCAATAAGCACAATCTATCATACTCACACAATCCATATTCCCGTGATGGAGAAGGCTGAGAGGCTGACAGGGAGGACAATCCAGGCAGTCATTGGGTGGCTGATGAGGGATCGTTGTCCAAAGCATGGGGGAGCAAAGGCCTTGAGGGCAGGGAAGTGGGTCGGGGGGGTGCAGTGGGGATGCTAGCTGCCGAGGATGCACAAGGAGGGGACATGAAAGAATGGGAAGGGACAGCACTGCTGCGTCTGCTTTAACCTTCTGTCAGCACCATCAGACACCCGCCACTTCCTGACCTGTAGTGGGGGGGGGGTGTAGGATTGATGGAAGAGAGCAGAGTGGCCAGGTGAAGGTGATGAAACAACAGCAAGAGGAAATTAAAAAATGACATGTTCATGTGAGTTATGGGCCAAAAAACCATTCATATTTAAACAAACACACAAGACAAAACTGCCACCTTTATGATGTTTAAGAAAAACCTGATGAAATACAACTAACACAAAATGCTTAGGGAAAAAAACTGAGTTTTGCTTGTACTTATTGAATCTGTGTTGAAAAAGAGGAAACATAAAACGGGAGAAAATGGGAATTGGCAATAATTATGCAGGGGAAAGTAATCTGTCTCCTTTTGGGTATTCATGTGCTCACTGTGGGCACGAGCAGCCCTGACAAGGGAACAGCTTCAGACTGAGCTGGTCTTATACTGTAAGGCTTCGTAACGAAAGGCTTTATAATGCGACACAATAGTTTGCGTAGATAAAAAAAAACTGTAATCGAAATACACTTAAAAAAGTGAAGAAAGTTATTTTAAATAGGACTCAGCTCCTGCGGGGGTCTCTCTACTTCCTGAATAACGGCATCCTGTGGATGCATGTACAGTACATTACTGACCAACATTCAGCAAAAGAAATAACAAAACCTCAACAGCAATATAGTAAGTTTATAAGGTACTATCAACTAAAACAATAAGAATTAAACTCGTTGCAGCAGCAGATGGCACTCTGACAGAGAAACGTTTTTCACCAGCAGGTTAGCAAGGAAGCTAAATAACGACTTAACGTAACACAAAGCATACAAGCTTCTACACTAACTAATAAGTAAAATATCAATTAAAAGCTTTGCGATAAAAAGTTTATAACTTGACAACAAAAATCAAACCACAAACTGTTCGCATAGAACATACCCCCCAAAACCTGCTCTCCCTTCTCCGAACCTAAACAACCTTGATATTCCCTTTAAAATAAAAACCTTTCGGCTGAGACGGCCACGACCACTGACCTCTCGCACAGCCTGGCGCTATGTGTAGTTTTTGTACTGTGTTAGCTTGGCGAGATGAGTACTGTTGATAGGGGGCGGAACTGAAATATACACTACATTACCCGAAAAACAACACGATAACAACCGGTTGACAAAACGATGTCTAATTGTGACGTTAACCAATGAAAAGTTAATAATATATGGAGGGGGAGGGATGAAGTTCAGGATGGGAAAGCGCCGGCTAATCGTTTATTTGCAGAACAAACCCTGCCAATTTGTGTGGAGATTTTACTTTGCTGTATGGCTGTGTGCTGTTTGGCTTCTCGAGTAACGACAAACAAAATGAGAAACAAGCTTACATTATAAATCTGATATATATGCTAGCTAAATATAACATAAACAGATCCAAATTCACAAATAAAAACCGTCGTATGTCTATTTTCCTTAAGGAATCTAAACAGTACATTACAATTATTCAATCTTATAACAATAATAAAGTTATTAAGATAGAGAAACGTAGAATATGCAAATTTTTTTGTTTAATATACAAGGCCATTGGTGCTATTTTGAGTTTGTCTTAGTTACTCGGATGGAGAAATGGATGGGCATGTTTTCAATATTTCATTATTTATTATTATTGTTTTTTTAAATCCTTCCCCCAGTAGTGTTGATCCAGTTTTGTGTGACTGTTCTTGTCGTATTTGTTCTTTCTGTTCATTTAATTTAAAAAAACCTGCCAGTTATTTGAAAGATGTCACCTAAAAGCACATAAGTGTATATAAATTTAAAATATATTCTTAGTTTTGAAATAGTGATGAATTATTTAGAACGTTATTTCTTTTGAGTTTAAACTTGCTGCAAGGGTGCTAATGTCATACTTATTTTATTTAACTAGGTTTTATTTTACTGGCGCATGTTTTCCAAAGAATGGAATTTTATTAACATCTTTACATACAACATACCGTTTTATTGTTTTTGTTCTTTCTACAACTTACATTAAACAAGGTTTATTGTTAAAATTTGTTCAAATGCACATGTAACAAATACACGTGACTACAGAAATAACCAATTAATTCTTCAGTAATGTAAGGTTAGACCAGCCAGGTGAGTTTAAGATGTTGGGCATGGAAAACTTTGAGCGCCAAGACAACATGTTCATCCTGTTTCTCAAAAAATACATTTGGACTTTAAATAAAGGTAGCACACAGTTTAATGATATAGGATGTATTATTGGTAGTAATAGACTGCAATCTGATGCTCAGAGCCAGTAGGAACAACTTAAATCTGACCATATGAGGTCAAATTAAGAAATAATCTTAGAAGTGACAGTTATATTCTCCTTGACTTGGTAAAAATAAATGACTTTGCTCATTAATAGAATAGAATGAGTGTTCGTGCAATACTTAATTCTTTTGTTGTCTTTGATATATTAACTCTAGCAGCAATGTGACTGTAAGTACTGCATTTAAATTTAGTTTTGTCTTGAAACGTGTCCCATCGATTATCGGAACAGTACTGGAGTTAATAGATTGATTTTATTTTCATATTTGGTTATACTGTTACAGGATTATGAAACTACTACATCAGTAAACTTTTTGACATAGTCCAGGATCACTACCCCTCCTGTGAAAGGCACTTTAGAACTAGAACTTTTTTGCACAAAAAACGTTATTGGAATGAAACGGAATGGAACAGAATAGAATGGAATGAATGTTTTCCTTCAGTGTATAAAAACCTGCCTGGTGGTTTTGTGCATTCCTAATTCCTGGACTGGTTTCAGGAAATAAGATCAGACACGCCACCGTGTTACCAATGTGTGTCTAAACACTTATGTAGTCTGTTCCAGCATACATCCTCTACCTTCCCACTCACACACGCCTACACACTCCTTGTGCTTTTCCAGCTGCAACACAGGAAACCACAGTCATACTGTATATGCAGTATAACAGATGAACTGCTTGACATAATCTAAAACAGGGCTTCTGAATCTGGGGTTCATTCATCCCTTGAGAATCTCTAGATGGGCCTCAGGTGGTCCATGAAGTCTCCTTTGACAATAACACTCTATAACTAAATAAAAGTTTAAAATAAAAATATTAATATGCTGTTAGTACCTATTTCATAATTATATATGAAAGTAATCAAATTTCTGTGCAACATTTTCTCCAAATTTATTCATGGACATTTTTTTAGGAAGGGACCTTAGCTTTCACCAGACTCTTAAGGAGGTCTCTGGCCTAGAAGAATCCTCAGATCTAAATAAATATTTTTAAAACTGTACTTTTATTTTTAAAAATTGCAGCTAAATTAGGTTCGAAACTTTATCCTTAATTAACCTCTAATCACACTATTGTAAAAAATGTTGCTACAGAAAAAAAAAGAATTCTACACACTTACAGAAATACAAACTATAATATACACATAAACACGTATACGTGAATCAGTTTGTTTTACATTCACCATGGAGACTACAAGAGTTAAGGCGCCGCTGGTGTAGTGGTATCATGCAAGATTCCCATTCTTGCGACCCGGGTTCGATTCCCGGGCGGCGCACTTCTTTTCCTCGTACTTTTAGTTTCAAATCTAAAACAATGTTTTTTTAAATATATTCCAGCCTATTAGTGGTGGAATAAACAAGCATTCCTAGTCTAAAAGTCCTTTTTAATAACTAAAATTATAAATGTAACAGTCCAACTTCTGCAATACCAGGAAAGTGAAACCCACTTTTTTTTTTAATTTTCCTCGAACCGTGCGCGAGCCTATTGCGCACGCGCAATCGCATATCCGCTTCGATTCCTCCGCCATCTTATGTCGCCTTTCCATTGTTCGCAATCGGAACAGGCGATCGAAGGCGGTGGGACTCACGCCGCGCGCTTTTCACCAGCTGTTTCGAGGAGCAGCGCTTGGTTAACGGTAGAGGAGGTGTTGCGCTGCGCAAGGACGTGAGCGGGAACCGGAGGCTGCGGCAGGCGACGGTCACCGGAGGAATTCGAGTCGCGCGGATTTCTCTCTCTCTCTCAGGGCTCTAACTCTCGCACGGCCGGAGCAACACGATGGAAGACGAACAGCCCAAAACCTTGTACGTATCTGTCGAAAAAAACAATAATTAATGTTAACACTCTAGGGTGAACTCCGATTGTCGCTTTTGGTGAATCCCTTTGTTTATTTGCTTTTATAAGTAGAGTCTCGCTCAGAGGGAATAACGCCAAATTGACGTGTCCATTTTTACCAGAAACAAGCGTCCATTTGTGTAATTTTTCCGAGGATATAAACTGAAATTGTGTGTAAAAGACAAAAAAATACTTTAATTTGAAATGTCTTAAGTTTTCTTTTCGCATGGCTTGCAGATAGGGAGGCCGTGTTCCGGCCGCTGTGGTCCGTTGATCGCCCGAGGGTCCCTACGACGGTCCCGCTCCTGTCTTTTCCGCAGTGCCTTTCTGGAGCGGTTTCGCGGGCCGTAACAGTATTTGTACAACCCTGGGCATCTCTCGTTATCCTCATCTTAAATGGCCGCACACACGCACTTTGGGCCTCCTGTGAACCGAGGCGACATTTCAGGCCAACGGGCCTCCACGTTACAGCACTTCCTCAGCGGCCCCGGTGCAAACGTGGCATCACCTCGTCAGGGGGGAAGTAAAGAATACACAAACACACAACTCGGCATCAATGCAGCCCAGGCGGCAGGATCAGTTGTTTGCCCTGAGGAGCCGAGCTGACCTGCCCTGTGTTATTTAAACTATTCAGTGGCGGTTCTCTTTGCGTGTCGATTAGTTACAGCATTTGCTTTCGATTCTGCATTTTCCTTCGGTTGTATAAGTAACGCTGTAGCCTTGTTGCCGCGCGCAGAACGTCCGGTGTGACGTCTCGCTGATGAGCGTCGGGTAACCACGTAAATAGTGTGCGCCTCGGGGCGCCCCTCGCGCCCTTTCTGGGTTCTGAAACGAGCACAGGGTGATATGTTAATACACCCGCACCTATTTTTAAAACCAGTTCAGTTGAATACCTTACAATCCTACTCCTAGACCCATTAACTTGGTGTCTTTGGGAACTCAAGTCAAAATCTGAATTTGAAATATTTTGTAATGATGAAGAAACGTGTTATTCTTGCTTAATAAATGTGGTGAAGAGCGGTTTTTTTTTTATAAGAACCAAAAATAATTCTTCATTACTGTTAAAAGAAGTGCAGTTCTTTAGGAATATCTTATTGTCAAAGTAGGAATTTGTCATAAGTCACTTGAAGGTACTCATCTAACATTGATGTAGTGCAATCCTGTGTTTTTCTGTTACTGACCTACTGCTTCTTCTTTTCTGCCTCAGATATGTGGGTAACCTGTCCCGGGATGTGACAGAAGCCCTCATCCTTCAGCTCTTCAGCCAGATCGGGCCTTGCAAGAGCTGTAAAATGATTGTAGATGTGAGTATTATTATTTACTTTAGCAGTCTTCATTTCTAGCCTTTGGTCCACCAATGGTTGCTGGCAGTAGGTAGCACATTGTTTTAAAACAAGCTACAACAAACTACAACAGAAAACAAACTATTTAACCTATTCTGCTCTAGAACATCCTTTATTTAGATTAAGTTGTATTTGACAAAAGTGTAAATGTTGATGTGATATTATGGCATCCATTGTTGACTAACCCAGGAAGGTTCAGCATTTCTGTAAAAATAATCACTTTCAACCTGTATGAATGTGCGTTTGCTGTATTCATTGGGAGCCATGTGGACTTGTCTGCCTGTGGGTGTTAACCTTGCTTTCTCATCTGTCAGACGGCAGGCAATGACCCATACTGCTTTGTGGAGTTCTATGAGCACAGGCATGCTGCAGCATCTTTAGCTGCCATGAATGGACGTAAAATAATGGGTAAGGTAAGCTATCGTATCTAAAGGGTGAGTCGGGTCGAGTGGGGAGAATTGTCAGTGCAGTAGAAAAGTCTTAGGTGGTGTACCTTTTCTGTGTGTGTCTCTTTTGGAGAGGATTCTATTGTCTATTGCCTGTGGCTGAATGACACTGACAGGAAAATGAAAACAACATCCTCAACTTTTGAGTAAATCAGACAAAATTAACCAAGCTAGAAGGAATTAATTTTAATGGTATTTTGCAAAATTGTTGGGAGGAAGTCAGATGCATTCTTTCATTGGGAAAAATATAAATCTAATCACTATCCTAGGCATAATTAAGAAGAAAGGCAAAACTATTAAGGAAATGAACTAGCTTTTGCACAACCAACTTTTAAATAAGCTTCTACACACTACCCACATTTCAGTTGGAATGAAGAGGTAAGTACAGCAAAAGTAATGGTTTCTCAGTCTTTTTGCTTTCAAAAGTCCCCCCACAATCAATAATATTTATAAAAAAAGCTTCTGTGATGTTCACTGTGCAAAGAATAGCTGCATGGACTTGTTGCAAGATTTTTTTAAGAATTAGCTCAATTCAAATTTAGGTATTCAAAGGGAATTGTGCAATGGAAGTTGTATATGTTCTTCAGCATATTGGTACCCTATGGAAGTCGTGGGACACCTGTGATTTATTTGTTTTATAACTAGTGGTAATTTTTTGTACTGTTAGCTAAAGTCAGACCATGATTGAATGGACTCTTTCAAAAGTCAAGCATTAGGTCTTCTAAACCTTCGGTTAAAAAGAAAACAACGACAATATTGTGTACTTGGATTTGCAGGACTCCAAATTTTGAATGTGGATTTTGAGCAATTGGTGGCGAGATCTTGTTTCAAACAATAACTGTAAACAGCAGTTTATTTCATTATTTCATTTTTTTCCTTTTCTCTAAAAGTTGAAATACATGCCCTGCCCTTTTGAGAAGTAAAGCTTTGACTGAGTTTTTACATGGGGGTTAGGTTATGGTATTTTACATTTTAATTTTATGTCTACATTCTGTCATTAAAACCTCTTGTGTTTTCCACATGGATAGTCCTGGTGTTTTGTAGTGCGTGTATGACGTAAAACTGCTAACCTTTGAATCCAGGATAACTCCTGTAAATTTTCTGTATCCATTTTTACAGTCCTAAATGTCAGAAAATTAGATGAATAGGTTTTTACCACGGCAACCCTAAAGATGTTTTGTTCAGGTTTATAGCTGAAAAAAGTTGTTTCATCAAAAAAAAGTAAAAACATTTGGTGAGCCTGAATCTTTCGTTCCGTGTTTAAAAATGAGATTTTTTTCCAAGATTGTCAGGGTGTTCCATGACTTTTGATACGGTAATCTTCGATACTTTCCTAATAAAATTGTTTTGCTGTTCAAAGCGTATCTTTTTATTTGTCCCACTCTAAGTGCTTTTATCCTGTATTTCCGTTTCTGTCTCATGTGTACTTTTGCAAAAGATGTCGCTTCAAGCATACAAATTACATCCACAAAAAATATATTCAGTTGTAAATATTTTATCCTCAACAGGTATTGAAGGACCATTTGAGGAGTAATACACGTTCGTAATTTCACTTGTTTGTAAGTCCTTTGTTATTTAGACTTTTTTTTACTTCCTAGAAATTCCAAATTTTCACTAGACAGAAAAAAACTGATTTGTGAGTGTGATCAGGCTCTACCCATCTTGCATTTTTCTGAAGGTCACATTGTGTGTAAGGAGTGTACTTTTTAACGGAACACCGACAGCGGGAAGCTGTCTAGAGATTGATAAAGGATTCACCCTGCTGTCTTCTCTCTCCCTTCCCCCTTTTTTTGTTTCTGTTTAGGAGGTTAAGGTCAACTGGGCTACAACTCCAAGCAGTCAGAAAAAAGACACTAGCAGTACGTATTTGTTTCTACAACCTTTTGTCTTTGCTTTTTAATATTTGGACACTCATCTTGTTGTTTGGTTGCTTTACTGAAGCTGGCTTTGGTTACACTTAGACATTCTTTCGTACATAATTTTCCCTTGGTATGCATGTCCATGTGTTGAGCATGCCTTTTTTGTGTTTTTGCCAGATCATTTCCATGTGTTTGTTGGCGACCTCAGCCCAGAGATTACTACCGATGACATCAAAGCTGCTTTTGCACCGTTTGGCAGAATATCGTAAGTTTTACACAGCCACTTCATACTTCATTTTGGTCCTTTTGCAGGATATTGTTATACTCATGTTTTCAAAGGACGTTTTGTTCTGAGCTAGGGTGAAGTCAAAACCAGTGAAATGTTCTTATGAATGGATGAGGTGCACTCTTTGCTTCTTGGTTTAACCAAACAATTTGTTTCTTCACAGTGATGCACGTGTGGTGAAAGACATGGCCACTGGAAAGTCCAAAGGCTACGGCTTTGTGTCATTCTTCAACAAATGGGTTGGTTTTTTTTTTTCTATGCCTCTCTCATTATTTGTCTTTTTAAGGTTATGTGAAGATGCAGTTTAGGTGGTCTTTGTACACATTCATTTTTCTGCTAAATCAAATTGGTGCTCAACGATTACCTGTCATAGTACAAATATCAGCAAGCATGTGATGTGCTGTTTTCCTTATTTCTTATATGAATAAAGTTTCTGTACATTGTTTGCTTTTGCACAATTGGAAAGGTACCTAGAGCAGTCCACTTACACCTTTTATTTATTTGAAATGTCTAATTCATTAAGTATTTGGCTCAATCAAGCTTAAGAGCTTAAATAGAACTGAAACCAACATACACTGCGTTATATGTGGGCCAGAGATGAGCTACTAGATTTATATTTAAATATAGAAACTGGCAAAGTTGTTGTGCTGAGCACCCATTAACTGGACGAAGTTAATCCCAGCATTGCTTACAACAGGATGCAGAGAATGCCATTCAACAAATGGGTGGCCAATGGCTGGGTGGCAGGCAGATCAGGACCAACTGGGCCACAAGAAAGCCCCCTGCTCCTAAAACGACCTACGATGGTGAGTCTCATCTGTTAATTTTGCAGAGTTAAGAGCTAATATTGGAGATATAGAAACTGCACTGATTTGCATTTACATGGGGAAGGATTAGTTGGTAGCAGTTAATCTGTTCTGCCACATGAACCGTTGCACAGAATCTTAATTTAGAAGTCTTCAGATGCTTAAGGAACCTTATTTGTTACTTGAGAGCACCCTCCCTTAGTGACATGCAGGTAATAGTAACTGTGGTGCTGTATGTTTGTTTTCCTTATGTCAACAGCCAATACCAAGCATCTCTCATTTGATGAGGTGGTGAACCAGTCCAGCCCCAGTAACTGCACTGTTTACTGTGGAGGTGTCACCACTGGTCTCACAGGTATGTTGCATGTTGTTACATTTATTTAGTGTAATTTTCCTCTGGATATTATTAGTGATCAGTGGCTAATCCATACAGTTCTGTAACTTTGTTTTCTTTTAACCCCCCCTCCCCCGAAATTTAGAGCAATTAATGAGGCAGACCTTCACCCCATTTGGACAAATTATGGAAATCCGAGTGTTCCCCGACAAAGGCTATTCATTTGTGAGGTACGTCAGTGTGGTTGTACACTTGAAACCTGTAGTCATTACCCTCAAAGTACTTTGGCAAGTGTGGAAATAATCATAATATCGTTGATACATACATTTTTGAACATTTCTTTTTCAAAAATGCTTTAAAAAAGCCCAAGTAACAAACTACAATTTAGTGTAGCTTATGAAATTTCTGTAATCCTACTCTAAAATTAGTACGCTGGCTTCTTTGTGAAAGTTTAAGAGAATTTTCAGTGGTAAATTTTTCATTATAATTTTAATCATAATTGTACTGTTTGTGGTGCAGTCACTACATATGTTAACCTGTCAACCCAAGAGATGTCCATAAAACACCCAAACAGAAGTCTGCCCTGTCAGATCATAATTCAACTGGATTCCATAGTGAAGTGAAAGTATTGAAGTATGCTCAGACTTTGGGTGCCAGTTGTACTTTTAACCTTAAATTTATGATTTTGAAATTGCAATGTAGAAGTTTTTGACTGCCTAGCAGTAAAAATGTTTAACCTTGGTTTGTCTCCCGAGGTAATAGTTTTTTCATTTGGTTGCTGAAAAGTGTAAATGATCATTGTTCATACTTTAGTTTTTTTCCTCACTTGAATAAAGAAGACCTGAAACCAGTTATACTGACATTCTGGCATTTGGGACAACATTTTGGCATGTTGTCAGTATGCCCCCCCTCCCCCTTGAAAAAAACATTACATTTCTATTTAGACTTGATGGTCATTAGAGTAAATCCTGCCTGTGAATTAGTGTGATGCAACTTGCTTGCTTCTGACCTTAAACCCTGGTTCAACCTTCATCTGTGCAGGTTTAACTCCCATGAGGGGGCAGCCCATGCCATCGTGTCTGTGAATGGCACCTCAATAGAAGGTCATGTGGTGAAGTGCTACTGGGGGAAGGAGACAACAGACATGGTGAACCCCATGCAGCAGGCCCAGGTGCCCCAGGTATGGATTTTCAGTTTTCACAAGCTCACTCCTTCTGCTGGCCCTCTTTCCAAGCATCGACTGGCACACTGAGCAGTAGTTTTAAACTTTTTATCTTGCCACAGAATGAGAAATGGTAATTCTTACTAAACTGTGTGCCATAATAAAAAATAAATACAAAATGTATCACCTACTTTTGTGTTTCTGGAATGAAAAAATAACATTTAAAGTACCATTAACTACCAATACTGCAGTCATATAAACAAGATGTGATGTTAAATGCTCGGTCGTATAGTATAGTAAGCATGATTAAGAAAATGATTTGTTTTATTTATGTCTTTAAAAAAAAAAACCCTTTCTGGAATCCTTTCTTTTGTATCTAACTGAATTGTGGGTCTTCAATAAACCCCAGAGTCTTAGCATGTTTGGTGACCATCACATGTTTTTATGCTGTGGCAAAATTGTTATATGGTGTTACCTGTACTCTACTCTCCTTCTATAGTTGTCTGGCTTTTGCTCATCTCTCCCCTCTTTGTCCCCCCCCCCCCCCCCCCC
>UFQX01000013.1:253122-438181 GCA_900497675.1 Arapaima gigas
CCCCCCCCCCCCCAGCAGAACAAGGTGGGCTTTGCAGCTCAGCCCTATGGTCAGTGGGGCCAGTGGTATGGCAACGCTCAGCAGATTGGCCAGTATGTGCCCAATGGCTGGCAGGTGCCTACATATGGGGTGTACGGACAGGCCTGGAACCAGCAGGGCTTCAAGTAGGTACAAAGAGCAACATGGACTTGGACTTGCACTTGTCACTGCTGGTGGATGCATGCTGAATTTCTACCTAGCATACAGTATACTGATTTGAAACTAACACAATGACTATCAAAATTCCTTCTGAAATGTTTGTACATGTTGTCATTAATGCATTTATTGTGAGTGAATCGTAATGTTGGTGAGCAGTTTCTGTTTGATTCCAGGCTGGATCAAGTCTGCCTTTAATCTGTCCCCACTCTGGTTTTCTCCTCCCCTCCCACCTTTCCTGAAGTCACATACAGGCCGGGGCTGGGTGGACAGGGGTTGGTGCTGTGAGCAACGGCGGGGTGGTGGAGCCGGCGCAAGGCGTGAATGGGAGTGTGCTCGCAAACCAGTCCGGCATGGGAACCACGGGGTACCACACTCACTGATGATGGCAGCCCAACTGAAAGACCATGGAGTATCTGCTCAAATTCACACAGGCTGTTTTGCTCCACAGTTAAGAACCCTGTGTGTACGCGTGTGTGGACAGAATGCAGGGAGGGAGGAGGAAGATATTTGAATGGGGCAAGGGGTGGGGGGTGGGTTATTTGACTCCTGAGTTATTCATTTGAGTCGAGGTGAAAAGTGACACCTGTGCTGCCATTGGAGGACCTGTCGCCCTACCCTGAGGCAGACACACACATGACCTTCGGCTCTGTCAGACTGACTTAGCAACAGAAAGGACTACGCCATTTTTAAATAATTACTCTAAAAGAATAAAATTGACATTTTGGATTAGTTTTTTTGTTTTGTTTGGTTAGTTATGTCACCTGCTTGTCTCAAAAATGAAGCTTTGCCATTTGTTTTTGGACTTAATAAATTCCAGTAAGGAATGCTGGTAATGCAGTGAATCATGCGAGATGTTAGAACTTTTGTTATGCGAAAACAAATAAATGGATGTCAACTGTTGTATTTTTTTAATTAGATTATCATTTTTTTGTTTCTCTAAACAAAATTGCAGGGATTACTGCCACTGTTTTTTCTTTCGAGGCAGACAAATGTTGCACAATACTATTCTTGGTTATCTTTCCACAAATTTGTTCTTACACAAATGATAGATATTTTAAATTGTTTTGCATTCCACTTTTGAATTTTGTTTAATGGACGGCTTATAAGTAAACTTTTTTATGTAAATAACCAAACCAAGTCTGTTCAAATGTTTTCAAACATTTCAAATGTATAAAAGAAAACGAAAGTTGATTATGAAAACTTGCTTGCTTTTTTGGAAAGGGTGGGGAGAGAGGGGAGGCCAAAGGATTTAAAATAGTAGTAACCTTGACATTAGTAGCACTGTCAAATACTGCCTGAGTTGGTGTACAGTGTAGCCTTCCGGGGGGTGGGGTGAGTGTCATGACAAAAAAGATTTTAAGTGGCAAATAGGTAATACATTGTATAAAACTTTTTCTAAACTAAGTATTGTCCAATTTTGGATATGGAGATCGAATCAAAATTTTGCACTCTTGTCCTTTGGAATTTTTAATACAAGAGTTGAATAAACAACTTGTGTTGCCTTATTTCAGTTCAGTTTGTTTTTTTTCACCATCCGATTACCTGGTAAGAGTAGGCAGTGCCTCAGGGTTTTTTTCACATCAAAGTGATTATCATTCGAGGTATTTTTGGGTGGGTGTAAGGGCGGGGGGCTTTTGTATGTTTATGTTACTCTAACGTGTTCATGCTTTGTCTCATTAAAATGACGCGTATAAAATCGCCTCTGAGCTGTTTTTTACCCCAAACATTTAAGATTTTAATCTATAAAAACCAACCTATACACAACAATGAGAATTTACAATATTAATGCTATTGACTGGCATGTTGGTAGACTAGAAATTTGTCATGGTGCAATTAAGTGCAAATTCTCTTGCTGTTTTTATGGTCTTTAACCTTGAATATGGAATTTTCCCAGTTAATCTGTGTCTTATAATGTGGTAGCTGTGCTACGATGTGTTAAACAGTACATTTTGTAAGTTTGTGTTAGCCAGCTGGATCCTATGCAGCACAAAAAATATACACCTCTGACGTTTAAAAAAGTTCAGTTTTCCACAGTGGCTCAGTATGTAATGTGTATAATAAAGCGTCCTTGAGAGTTATCTTTGAATAAAATGGGAAAAAAAACTCACAGAAATGTAATCATAATAGTACCAAGTGAAATCACAAGTTTTACTATTTACGACCTTTATTACACCCTTCAACTCCAAATAACGATGTTTTGAAAACATGAAAGAAAATTAAGTATCGGAAATGAAGTGCGAGAAAACCCTTGGTTTTTGACTTCAGTTCCCAGGATGTATCACTTCGCTCATATCCGCAACCTCAGGCCCACGTGATCAGTGGACCATCCAATCCAGATAATTGTTACAGCGACGAAGCCAGCACCGTTTGTAAGGAGGAATGGCGACGGTCTAGAGAAAGACGAGGCATCTTTTTAAAGCGGAACCTCACTGCACAGCGGCTAAAAATCTCGCTGCTACAACGCAGGTATGCGTGAGAGAAGGCGTCGTTATCGAAAAGACGCGAGGAGCGTCATTCACGTTCACTGCGGGGTGCCATTAGTAGCCGATGCATTTGGCAGTAGTCATATGTGACGAACGAATCGTTTCTTCCCCTCTAAAAACAACAGTGCGATGGGAAGTGACGTCAGCGTGGCGCCGCATAGTCTGTTTGGACCTTCTGCTACTTTGGAGATGCCTCCAGCTCGGCGGCGCCTTTGGAAGTGTCTGAGAAAACGTGCAGCTGCGGCTCCGCGTCTACTAGAACTGTTTAATAAACATGTAAATCTTTAGAAACGCTGAAACGTTTTGTTTTTGTGAGCCTATGTAACCCTGAAAAATTAGAAGAGTAATCAGAAGCCTTTTACTCAGATATGCTGGGGGGCGGGGGGGGTCATGGCCTGTCTTGTTTTTATGCAATTAATTCTTATATAGCGCAGACAGTGTTTTCACAAGTTACAGATAAAACGAATTAGAGACCAACGCGTCCAAGATGTATTTGTAATTGAAAAGAATTATTAAATATAGGATTTATAGTTGTGAGATGATATTTATTTTTCTACTTAAACAACAGAAAGCGCTGATGGGGAACTCAACATATTCCATTCATCCAGCCTTACATTTATCAATAATCACTTTTCTAATACAGGGTGGTGGTCTGGAGTCTATACTAGAAGTATACGTTATCAGCCAAGGTACACCCTAGACTGGACTCTAGTTCAGCAGAGGGAAAGTTGCCCACATTCACTCACACCCTACAGGCAGTTCTGTTCACCCAAAGCTGGCTGGAAGCTTGTGTGAAGAACATGGAGACTCCACATTAAAACTAAACATATTGTTAAATTAGGTTTTTAGATGCTTTATTGTTTCCTTTGATGTAATACTAGCTCCAGGTGAAACTGGCTTTACGATGTGCCCTCCACTAAGACGGCTGAACATTTGGTTGCCACATTGAGCAATAGACATGCTGGCCATGGAGGTGTGCAGAGAGTCATAACACATATTACTAAACTCTAATTCTGAAAGTTTTTTTCATTTAGTGGTTGAACTGCCACATCAGGATGACGTATGCTCTGTGATCCAATTACGTGCATGTTTGTTTCAACGCTTTAAGTGCAGAGTTTTATACTGGTTTGCTTTTTTGGCTTTTAATGAATTTCACTGCAAAGACTTTACCTGTGGAGTACTTGTGTGTCAAATTTCAGGTTTTTGGCTTGAAAATCAAAGCTGTGCATAAAGAACAGATAAAACAGGGTTGAGCTTTAAAGATATAGAAATTTTGAAGAATGTATAGATGGAAATGTAACGGGAATGACATGAATATAAATGACTCATATTTTTCCTCTCTGAAGGGTAACCCTAACTTCAATGGAGGGTGGTTTGGTGGAATCAGGCCTCTCGGTATCCCAGCAGACTGTGGCCCCACAGCCTCAGCTCACTCAGCTCACTGCCTCTCCCAGCCTTCACCCTCGGCCACGGGACCGGAGGAAGATGCCGGCATTTTTATCAAACCTGGGCAAGGCCACGCTGCGGGGGATACGCCGATGCCCACAGTGTGGCATCTACAATGGCACACGTGGATTGAGCTGCAAAAACAAAGCATGCGGTGCTGTGTTCCGTGATGGTGCTGCAGTGGGCACAAGGGCTGGGGTCAAGAAGGGGGGTGCTGAGACAGTGCGTCTGGTGATAGATGGGGGAGGTGGAGGGGGTGAGGGTGGGGTAGGGGGAACTCAGGTTTTTTCTGTGCGACAGCGGGGGAGGAGTGTGGAGCTACGCGGGTTTGTGGAACTCACATTGACAGACACGGCCATCGCCACACCGGATGGCACTATGCTGACGCGTGTCAGCCTTGGCCGCTGCCTTATGCCAACTTGCCGCCAAGGGCAGGGCCAGACGCAAGGGGGTGGCGAGAGAAAGTCCGGTGCACAGATTAGCTCAGCAGCACCATCACGGCAACCCGAGAGCCCCTGTACACATGTGAAGCAAGCGATGGAGTGCCAAACAGAAGCCACACCTCTTGCACTCAAAAGCTCTGTGCTGGAGTCCCTGCAGGCCCCCAGCCAGGTAAAGGAAGAGCTGTGGCGGTTAGCCACTGAGTCACAGGGCCCCTTGGTCCAGAGGGTGTCTCGTGGGACCCTGGTAGTGAAATGCCATGCCAACGAGAGCCATCCACTTGGGCTGCTGCACCTGACAGTAGCAGAGGTTCGAGCCAGGGAGAGACAGCACATCCAATTCCACTGCGCCTGCCAGGCCACAGGTGCCAGAAGAGGGCCGGGGATCAGGACAGGCGAGGCTCTACTCTCAGACAGCAGGGGTCATAGTGAGGTCACAGGTGTGCCTGCACCTCTTCACCATGCAACCTCATCCTTTTCTTCCTCAGTGCCAGAGTTGTGCCTCCACTTCTACGCCTGCGTTTGCGCATTAACAAGTGACGCAAAATTGGCTGCTGAGTTTGCCCACTTCCTCAGCTACGCTGCTGATGGTATGGACTCCCACTTTGAACACCAGGGGTTTGCTGTGGAGTTGTCATGTGCTAGTTATAAATAGGAATCTACTGGTGTGTATGTGTGTGTGTATATTTGTGTGTGAGTGACTACGCTGCTCACCTCCTGGTGAGCAAGGGGCTAGAAAAGGTGCCCTAAACATTAGAGAACATTCCAGCATCCTAATATCAACATTGCAAGTAAGTCCACCACTACCAGCAACAACGAAGCTTCATCCTTGCTGGAATGACACCAGTGAAGATGGTTCTCTTTGAAAATGATGGATGCAGTACTGTGTGTTTGTTTGTGTGTGTGACTCTGTAGGTCTGCATGCAAGCGCTGGCTGCTCTGTACTTGCAGCTTCTCATCACCACCACCTACCTGACTCTGGTGCTCCTCCCAGGACCAAGAAGTTCAAGGTGGAGGAATCCCTTGCAGGTAAACTCCCACCATCCATAAAACACCCATCCTGCCCTTTCTTTTTTAATAGCATAGGACAGATACAGTACTGTGGAAGAAGTATTTGGCCCCTTTCTTGTTTTCTCAGTTTTATAGCTTTTTAATTTGAAATTTGATCAGATCTCCTTATCAGTTCTGCTAAGATATGAATGAAGCCACGGACACCAATATTGTTTTTGATGTCATTTCCCTGGTGTGGAAGATAACAAAGTGTGAAATAATTTGTGTAAGAATGTAACCTGTAAATAAATAAAAGAAACATTTATTTTATGATTTAAAAGCCTGTTACCTGGAATGTAAACAAAAATATTGTCTGGTTGTTTGCAGCAGCGCTTCACGGATCAATTACCTGTCCACATGGTTGCATAAATATCTTTGTCATCAGTTGTTGCGTACTTTTTCCATTGAAGGAATTCCTGTGTGGGTCTTGTCTTTGTGTCCAACAAACCCTCTCCACAACCCAGCGACCGCCTCTGCACAGGGTGTCCGAGAGAGCCTGCCAGCCTCCACGCTGCGCAAACCGAGCCAGAGGAAGCAGCCAATCTCTGCTGCTGTGAAGGACTCAGGTGGGTCCTCCACATCACCTGCCACAGTACCTCTTCATTCACATGCAGTGACATCAAAAAAGTAACTGGTTGTTTACATGATTCTTCCCAGTGTTCACACTTTGTTTCACTGCATTATCACTGTTTTATACACTTCTGCAACATTTCTCCTTCTCTTTCTTTCATTTTCTTATTCCCCCATAGGAAGCAGCCAGCCCGTAGACGAGAGCCACGTCTCCCTCGCCTTTCAGCAGTGGCTTGCAAGTGTGACAGAGCGCATTCACCAGACAATGCACTTTCAATTTGACGGTGAGTGTGCGCAGGTTTCTGGGTAACTCTGGCTCACATCGTCCAGAATCCCTCACAGATGATGTGTGTGGTCCAATCATATGACCAGGAGACATCTTCTTCTGCTGTCAGGAAGGCCTGAGTTCTTGTGGATGCTTAGTTCAGTGATGATGATATTATTATTATTATTATTATTATTAATAATAATAATAATAATAATAATAATACTCATCATCATCATCATTTTTACTTCACTATTTTATTTATTATAACTATGTTATTTATTAGCTACCTATTATTATTGACTACATATACATATGTGCTGTTCAAGACCTGCTTGATGCATGCAGTTAGAATTCAGATTCGATGTTTTTTGAAAGTACAATGAGGTGTCATTTTTATCTGACACTCACTTGTTTCTGCAGTATGTGAAGCAGCATACCTGTTGGGATATTGTTTCTGACCATCCAGAGTGCTGCTAGTACTATATACTTTATGATCTGCAACCATGAATATTAATAACCTTTATTTTACAGTACTGTTGCTGTCCTGTAATTCCACATCCACAGGATTTGGATCTGTTGGTCTTTATTGTATTGCTGTAGGTCATTTGAGTGGAGGAGCCATGATCATTACTTCATAAACTAAATTCAAAACGTGATAGAACGCGATGAAAATGTCAAAAGCCGCCATGTTTTCAAAAAGTGTTGAGGTGCTCTTTGTTTTCAGACTGCTTAACGCTACCTTGGATGTTGTTGTATGCTATTGACTGCTTTCTGCCGCATTCAACTACTTTTGACTATGTTCAGGGTTTTTCTACCCTCTGTTGGAAAAGATTTTTAAACTAATTATGTATGGCAGGGCTGTGGGATCAGAGAGTGTCAGAAACAGGGCTGACCGTATTTTAGCAACAGTGAATACAGTATAATCAATACAATGAATTTTAAAAACAGGGTTAAATAATTCTGTTAAATAATATTGAGGATACAAGTGGGTGCAGTAAGATTGCGAGATGTTATATTGTGTTCCTAGGAACTGAAGCAGCAGGTGTCATAGTGGTTGGAGCTGGCTTTTACTCTAATTTGGTTTCAAATTCCAACCTCTGCTGTAGTAACCTTTAAAAAGGTACTTAGCCTAAATTGCTCAGTTAAAACACACTCAACTGCTTTATTGGATAAATCATTGCAAGTAGATTAACACTGTAAGTCACTCTGGAGAAAAGTTTCAGCTAAATAAATAAATGTAAAATTAACTGAAGACCTACATCTCTGGAGCAGGGAAGCCAGAACCGCTGGTCTTCCATATCCCCCAGGCCTTCTTCAATGCCTTGCAGCAGCGTCTGTCTCTGGGGTCCAAGAAGAGGAGACTCCCCAACTTCACCACAGGTAGGATCACTACCTTCATCTGTACTGCACTACCTTAACTTTATACTTGCCAGACACTTTAATAGATACACATGCTTGTTAATGCAGACAGCCTGCTGCAGCAAAATTGTAAATCACGTGACTGATAGTCATAATCGTGTGACTCCACAGTACATACTGATTTTGGTGCTGTCATTACGTGAGGAATGTTTTCTTGGCACACGCTAATACCACCTGAGCTTCACATGAATTCTAAAGTAACAAAACACTCCTGTTGATCAGGTACTGCATGGCTAATCTAGAATTTCTCACATTGATACTTCAGCAAGATAATGTCACAAAATGCAAATTATCTTAGACCTGTTCCATTAACACGATGGTGCCTTTACTTTACTCCGTTGGTTTGCACAGTACCTAACAATCCAATAGAACATCATACAGCGTTAGCATAATGAATGTGCTGTCAAAAATCTGCAGAAACTGAAGGTTTCAAGCCAGCATGAATGAAGAACCACAGGGAATGCATCAAGCTTTTATGGAGGCAACAGATTTTTGCCCAGTACTACTTAGGTGTATGTAATAAAGCCAGCGAGTGTATGTGGACTTCAGTTAAAGTATGATACTTTTAACTATAGTATAAGTTATGGCACTTTCACTGCAAGCATACCACCTTTACATGAATCAATTTACTTGTAGATTTTTTAAATCTCTTTAAATAAGTATTTTAGGTGTTTGAGTACTCCTGCTTCCGTGAAATAAAAAAACCTCTTTTTTTCAAAACTGGTCCTGCTGCACTTTTTTAAAGATATACATGAGTGAGAATGATAAATGTTTCCTGTAATGTCTTGGTCTGCTTGGTCTTCCCATCAGCCTTTGTGAGGAATGACGCTCTACCCTTGGGAACCTTCTCCAAGTACACCTGGCACATCACCAATCTGCTGCAGGTCAAACGGATATTTGACACACCTGAGGTGGGATGTGTGACGTGGCTTGCTCTTGTTGTCCCTATCTCACCTTATGTTTCACTTTTGATTTTTCATCTCTTATTTCTGTTGCTTTCTTGTTTTTACTTGTCTGTCTCTTTGGAATTGGGATTTCCCTCTGAGTTTTGTCATTGGGTTTGGTTTGTTTTTTCCATGTTTGCCTGTTCCTGGTATTACTTCAATCTTTAGGTAGCACTGTTATCCAAAGCAACTGAAAATTTGCCCATTTTTATAGCTGATTATTGTCTCAGAGTATTTTAAATTAATATACACCCCTGGTCTATCTTGGGACTTGAAAAGACAAGCCATCAGGCTACAGGTGATTGTTCCTAAGCAGTACCTTATCTGTTTCTGTGCACACTATGGTCCCTCTGCCGTCCTGTGCGCTCTTGCCCAATTGCCATTCCCCTATGTCACCCAGCTACCCCTGGAGCTCACACAGAGTTTTGTGAAGAATAGTGATGGCTCCTTTTCACCGTATCGAAGCTCAGAAGTGCCACCTGTGGCAGACGGTCACGGAGGAACAGAGAGGTCTCAAGCCATCCGTCCACTGGAGCTTCGTACGTTCCTCAAAGTGGGTAGGTGTACAGATAGCCTTAAGCCACACCAATGCTCTTGTGTGATGCAGTCATTATCAGTGGTATTATGGTTGGGGAATTTGGTATAATACCAAAATAAGGGGAGCTGCTTTGTTCCATGCAGTGTTGTTGAATAGTATTTGTTGTTGCAAAATCAAAAAACTTCATAGATGCAGCACATTTCATTCTGTGTGTTTGGGCTGGCATGTGCAGAAATAGAGCCTCGGCTTTGTACTAGCATTATGTTTGCTGCGCCTTCCTGTTCCACCCAAAATATGTGTAGAATGTCGCCTTTGCCTATGAAGTGACCACAGCCACTGTTTGAACATTCCCCTTCCAGGATCTTCATCATCAGAGCAGAAAGGCCCCATTCCGTTCATCATCGAGTGGATACCCGACATCTTGCCGAGGTCCAGAGTTGGGGAGCTGCGAATCCGCTTTGAATATGGACATCAGCAGAGTGGACCAGTGGAGCATGGAGATGGCGTAGCTGGCAGACAGGCTGGGGTATCTGGAGGAGCGGGCGGTGATGGTGTGGTGGGCCAGTCACTGGCAGCTCCCACTATTGAGATCTTTCGTGTCACTGTACCATGATGCCTTGCAGAGAAATTGATAGGTGTCATATTTTTGTGATTTGTACGACTTAGGGAATGTGGAATGTTACAGAGAACAGAATAACTTTCTGGAGGAAAATAAAAAAAGCTGTAGATTTGACTTTAACATGCAAATGGGGGAAAAAACACCAATTGATGCGATGATGGCCACTGCTGTAGTAACAGACCACATAATGTGCTGCTGTCGTATGAGAACTCCTCAGTATTTGTGTGTACATTTGTGTATGCTTTTAATGTTGCTCTGTTTAACCAGCCTGCTATGGCAATTTTTACAATTATGGTCTTTGTGTGGACATTCTGATGAATGCTGAAATGCAGTGCAGTGTGTCTGAAGGAGTGCAATTGAAACCCTTCCTGTAGTCCTTGTTACACTCAGTGGGCACTGGAGAATTTGTGTGCTCCACAGATGCTGCGGTCTCATCAGCAAGAATGTAGTCGTTCCAGTAATTATAACCAAAGAATAAAGTTACTGTGCTCTGCCAAACACCAACATGGCATGAAGATGATTGGTCATTCTGAGAGATGAGAAGGTCAGAGTGGTTATGTGCCTCTAGCTAAATATGTCACAGTACAAATTCATGGCAAATACCTTGTTCAGGGGTACTACAGCTGCCTCTTTTAGAACTGGAACCAACAGTTTCTTGTTTCAAGGACAAAACTGCACCTACCAAAACAGTACAACCCAATATGCAGTTAACGTTTTGTTTTTGGTCACTAATCTGAGATGGAAGATGGAGGAGAAATATGTGATCACAAGGGTGAGCACATTATAAGCGTTGCATAATTCCCCATGGATGTGGTGTGGTTGAATGCTCATTGATCATGATACTGGTAAAATAGAAGTTATAAATTAAAACTATACAGCTCAAGACCCTGTAGGGTGTAGCTAAACTCAGATATATTGCTGGCACCTTCTGTACGCAGTGTGAAGTGCTTAAGGGATGATGGAAAACATGCCATTCACATACTTATGAGAATGAAGCAGTGTGGACACGAGAGCACATGATGGCCTAAGCAGTGATGGTCCCAAGACCCCACAATGAAAAATGCAAGAACACTAGAAGCTCTGGGGGATCTCAGGACCTTGTGGTGGGATTTTTCCCTTCTGGTCATGAGATCCATAAGAGGATAATGAAGACATTAAGGTTCACTGTAGTGCAGCACAGTGGCCTGCTTCAGATTGTAAATGGTGCAATAGGACATGGGTTTGATCCTCATTCAGTCTGTGTAGCATTTACATGTTCTCTCTATGTTTGTGTTTGGTTCGTCTCACAGTCTAAAGATGCATTTTGGATGACTAAATTTTCCCATAGTGTGTGTATACAGATGGAGCCAAAAGTATTGGTACTCTTACACCTTTTTCAAAAAACTCAGTTTTCTCTGAAATAACTGACAGTTTGGTATCTACCATTCTTGAGTTCACATTTAATAGAAAAGAAACTTTGCATTTGATTTATGACTTAACATATTAGTTTAAATAAATGAAATTGGATTGGGCAAAAATATTGGATCACTTAATCTAATGTTTCGCAGCACAGCCTTTGGAGACAATAACTGCAATCAGGCACTGTAGCTCTGAATGAGATTTCTACACTTCTCCACTGGTTGTTCGGCTCACTCTTCTTGAGTAAACTTCTCTAGTTCTCTCAGGTTTAATGGGTGTTTCTCCCAGAAGTTAAGTTCAAGCTGTTTCCACAGATTTCTAAAGGATTCAGATCAGGAGTCATAGCAGGCTACTTCACAACAGTCAAAATGTTTTCTTCTCATACCTCAAAAAGCACGCAGAATGTATGTTTCAGGTCATTGTGCTGCTGGGGGACCCATGACCTGTGACCGAGACAACTTTCTGACACCGGGCTGTACGTTTCTCTCCAAATGCCTCGATAGTCTTCTGATTTCATAGTGCCCTGAAAAGATTCAAGGCATCCAGTGCCAGAGGCAGCAAAGCACCCTCAAAACATCACTGAGCCTCCTTCATGTTTCACAGTAGGGATGGTGTCCTTTTCTTTGAAAGCTTTGTTTTCTGTAAACACAGAATTGGTGTGATTTAGCAAAAAACTAATTTTATTTTGTTTGTCCAAAGAACATTGTCCCACAATGACTGAGGCTTTTCAACATGCATTTTGGCAAACTTCAACTGGGCTTTTTTGTTTTCTGGGTCTTTTGGCATGGAGCACATTTTCATTCAGAGCAACAGATGGTGCAACTTGAAACTGTTGCACCTTGAGCTTGTAAGTCAGTTTGGATCGGTTTTGATGTTTTCTTTGTTTCTTCCTTCACCATTTGAACAATGTTTCTTTTCAGTCTTGGGTCAGTTTTCCTCTTGCGACCATGTCCAGCAATGTAGGCTACAGTCTCATGAGTCTTAAACTTCCTGATAATACTGGCAACAGGAGTCACAGGGTCATCAAGATCTTTGGAGATAGTCTTGTACCCTTTACGTTGACCATGCTCGGCTATTATCTTGTTTCTAACCGCCTCTCTTTTCCATGTTTAATGTGATATACACAGTGACACAAAATAGAGTGAGGACAAATGGAGAAGAGTGATTATAACATTGAAGACAATTGTGGTACTAATTAAAGGAGAATCTGCTTGATGTATAACTACAATAAAATTATTTATTGTAACTTCTAAAGGGTATCGATAATATTGTCCATCCCATTTTAGAATGTTTTTATAGAATGAACAAAAGTTCAGTTCTTTTCACAACTTTTTTTTGTTCCATTGCAAACCACAGAAATGCATATGTGGATGAACAAAAAAATCTTTTAATTTCAACACTTTTCATTAAGAAGAGTGCATTATTTGAATAAAATGCAAGGGTAGCAATAATTTGGGCCTCTGTATATGGCCATGTCTTACATTGTTCTGGTGTACAGATGGGTGTATGATTGTAGGACAGTGAATCTAGCATTTTTAAGTCATCTTGGATGAAGATTTTAGCTAAATACTACCCAGCAGTGACACTATTGGTTTGGATAAAAGAAACATCATTATGCACATGAATAAATGAAAAGGGCTGATATATACCATTTCCCCACACACTTTAATTTTTGCTTGTGTTTTGTGCAACCTCAGACTTATGTATGTTTATGGCTTTGCTATGTATAGTTTTAGAGGGCATTTATATAAGCACTTCAGGTTAAATTCATTGCGCAAATGTACGCTGAACGGTTTCAAACATACTGTGTTTCCCCACTTCTCTCACTAGAGGGCGCTCTCACATTATGGTTGTACACGCCAGGGAGCAGGCAGTGTGAGGGCAGCTACCAAAAGCTGCGTAGCTCGGCACTGTTTAGAGTGCAGTGCTGTTCTTGTTGACCCCAATCAGGAAAGATGGTGTGAGAGTTGTGCCTCTGTCTTTTGTTTGCCTCTTCTGAAGTCGGAGTTTGACAGCTTCGTAACGGATGGGGGACAGACCAGTGCAGATGAAAGGGTCCCTCGTGTCTCCCCCGGTCCCCGCCATCCGGCATCCTGCTCAAAACACTGTCATGCAATCTGGTCCAGAGTCACATCATCGTTCAAGCCCAACCCATCCTCCATCCAACGTATCAGGCAATCAATTGATCAATCAAGTGAAAGGGCTGGAGGAACAGGAAGTAGATGATCCACAAGGGCCCCGCCGCTTCCCGCTATGATCAGCCAATGGTGTCCATTAGTGTTCCGTGGCATGGCTCTGTCCACACAGCTGCCAGCAGAATTGGCAGGCTAATGTATCTGTCTGTTTCGTAGCCGTCACGCACTGCTCCCAGTGTTAATATTATTAAAAGCTGTCTGTCAGGTGGGGGTTTGTGACGGGGGTTTGGGATGAGCTAGTGAGAAGATTGGGGGAATAAATCATCAGCTCAGGCCCTCTCTCCATGTGACTTGCAGCCAGGCCCATCTCACATCTTGCAGCTTTGCACAGGTGTCACTCAAGGGGACAAGCTGCCGCCAATCACTGTCTCTGCCGTGGCACCTTCTGCTGCCGCCTGAATGGCGTGAGCACGACACTCGGTTTCAGACAAGTCTCACGGCGTCCAGCCGTCGCACGCCGCCTCTGATTCTCTACTTTCAAGTGCCGTTTAACCGTTAAACCACGTTGCACCGGGCAGAAGGCTGTCAGTCCAAGCCGACACGGGGATTTCTGTGGTTTAAAGAGCTTGTTGGCAATCAAAAGTCAAGCAGCTTCTGAACATGCCAAAAATGGGTTTTTGTTGCTGACAGTTCCGTGACATATTTCTCTCAAACATTTCTTTACAAGCTATGTTCACTGCAAGCAGTGAAACACACGAATGTAGGACTGACTCCTTTTCAAGGGTAAATAATAATAAGTCACAATGAAAGGTAACTAAGTACAGTGCAGTACTGACTTTACAGCCTTCCTGTAAGTGAACACGAACCATCATTCCATGACTCGTCTTTTTATTGTATTTAACACTTTAATAAATGCATTTATTCAAATGAGTTTTAGAACTTGCAAACTTGACCAGTTTGTACATTTGGATGTTTCATTAAAGTATTTTGGGTTTATAGATGTGTATACTTCTACTTAAAGATGCAATTCCATAATTGATGTCTTCCATAAAGACTCTAAGCACATTTGGAGCAACTGCCACACTCACATTGTTTGTCTGGGAAATCTGTACTGTATTATAGAGGAATATGTGATGTTTATAAAACCTAATCTTCAGGTTTTGAATTCTGAGGAGAGCACAACAGCACCACCCACCCCAGTTCACACTCTGATGCCCAATTACACTTCTGGATAATCTAACAAACTTCCACCTTTCAATCCTCAAAAGCTACATCTGCAGCCAGCCCTTCTAAGCTGTCCTTCCAATCTGGCCCAGAAAGTCCCAGCAACCCTTAACATGCTGAGTCCCTGTGGTCTCGTGAACAAGGGCACCATGGGACACCCGTACTCTGATAAAGCAGTGGGGCCAGCCTGTGTGGCAGGGACAGATTCTCGTCTGGCCCTTGGAGGAGCAGCGAGTGGGAGCTCTGCAACTGCCAGGAGACCGAACCAGCCGAGAGTGGAACGTTCCACAGGAGAGAAGAAGCAAAGTAACCTCCAGAGACGCCGGCTGAAAAAAATAAACACGTCACTGTAATTAACCTTGACAGGCCCAACGTGCTGCCAGCGTCAGAAGTGTCCTAATGACATAATTAATCTCTAATTAAGACATGGTGTCTGGTGGTTGTGACACATCACTTGGACCAGTCCACAGAATGCCAAAGAAGAGGCTCCTGGGCGGGGGAAGGAATGGAAAAAGTCAACTCTTGCGTGAAGAGATGGCTGTCATTTGTGATGCAAAAACATCCCAGTGTTCCGCTCAGTTCAGTTGCAAACTGTGTCGAGTGTTTGTATGGTTGTGACGTGAAAATTTATTTTCTGTTGATTCCATCGCCCCCTCTAAGTCTGTTCAAATAAGTAGTATTTAATTTTACGTTGCTTTATGTTATGGACAGCAGGGTGGTGCAGCGCGTAGTGCTTCTGCCTCAGGGCTCCTGGGATGTGGGTTTGCATCTGGGGTCAAGTCTGGCTCAGTCTGGGGGTAGTTTGTCCTAGCGTTCATGTGGGTTTCCCATGGGTGTCCTGGTTTCATGCCACAGTCCAAAGACGTGGGTTTTATTTGTGCTGGTGATTCTAATTTACCCTTAATGTGTGTATGAGTGTGTGATGGACTAGTGGGGCATCCAGAGTGCCCCCTGCCTCACACTCTGTGGCTCTGGGATAGGCTTCAGACCACCACGACCCTGCACTAGGCAACCAGTTGTTAATAACAGATAAGTGGAAAGTATTTGACTATGTGTTTCTTGCTAATTGTATCTGTCAAGATCTATACCTCCTAAACTCAGAGAAATATTAAATAAGTCAGATGCTAACTCAAGAGGGGTTAATTCTGTTCGGATTTACAGCATACCTCCCTCTTAGGCCAGTATCTGGTGGTAAATGTATACAGTACAGTGATGGTCAGAAAACGGTTTTCATCAGAAATAAAGTGTTTATTTCTGTTCTAAATGCATGCCTTTATTTTAAATGAAGGGCTTCAAACTCACAAAGACATTCTTTATTCTCAAGTTACCCGTCTTGGTGGCCAGCTGGCTAAGCTGTGCAGAGTGATAGACAAATTATTTCAAGGAGTGGTCACTCAGTACTACAATTACCACAGTCCGTTTCATTTTCAGTAAACATATCCCTTCTGCAAATGTGTTTGTAGTGGTTTGAGAACCCAAGAAAGAGCATTTTCAGAGTTTTCAGTAAAACTTATCAGGTGCCAGTTAAAATATTAATTTTGATACTGATTTGAATATGATTATTTTTACACCACATCTCAATCTGCTCAGCGATGAAAAACAGAGCAGAAAAATAGAAAACACGCTGCATACAAACACAATTTTACATACCCCGAACGATAAAATAAGCATAGTTTGTGTTTATTTTAAAATGTTAAGTTTACAACGGCTGTTGGATTGTTGATACTGTAGATAATATGAGGTTTTGTCTCTTTTTATAGTTACCACAGAAACTGAAAATTACAATGGAAACCTCTTAAAATATCTATTTGAAAAAGTTACATACACCAATTGATTTGAAAAAGTCAGAGTTAAATCCTTACAGTAGGTTTTTATCTACTTCCTGTACAGGGGATACATTGAAACAAAGAGTGAAATAATTTGGGCAGCAGTGAAAGGTTTGACAATGAGAAACAGATGGACAGAAGCAGTGAGCAGCAATCTGTATTGGTGTCACAACTGGACTCAACAGGACACAAACCCAAGGTGAAGGAACACATTGGGCAAAAGTTGTATCAGCTTTGGCCGCATCTCTCTTGCTAAAGTGGCGATCAGTGGTGGGGCTCGGAGTGAAGGTGATGAAGGGACGGCAGCATCCTGGCAGCCACTTGGGACTGTATGCCTGCCGTTTTCTCTCTCTCTGGCGGGGCCTTCATAGAGACATGCACAGAGCCGACAGCTCCCGCTTAACCATGTCACTCTGTATTAGAGACTCATTGCCAGGGGGCAGAGAGGAAGAGAAAAAGAGAGAGGGAGACAGAAATAAGTGTAGTGTGGGATCAAAGAGAGAGAGGAGTGACAAAGGAGGACAGATATTAAACAGAAACCTCTCATAGGGAATGCTACAAAAATGACCTAGATGAAATGTGGAGAAGGAAGCATTGTATCCTGAGCATAATTAGGCCAATTTTCACTTCAATTGATATATAAACACATTTAGAAACATTTAGGACACATTACTGTTGCAGTATGAGACAATACCTGCCAAGATCTGAGTGAATGGTTGTGTCCCACTTGCCAGCAGGTTTTCCGGCTTGCTTTGCATACCGTTTGGACTCTGTGGTGCCCCTGAACTACAGTGCATGGAAACACCTGTGGTTTTAGAAAATAACACCAAAACTTAGAAAACTGACATCTCACTCTGTGGCATAGAAGCAACATTGCACTGTAGGAAAGATCATACTCTGAGCATGGCTGCCTATCCAAAGTGCCTGATTTATTAACAGAAATAAGTAAGACCTTGGCAAAGGGCAGGATGTGCGATTAGCTGAGAAGAGGTGGGGGTCTGAGAAACAATGCAGAGATGACAGACTGGAGTGTCATTTGAAGATTTCTCCAGTTCCTCTCCCAATTGTCAGAGGGTACGATCGACTTTCAGCATCTGGGCAGTGAGTCAACCTCTCTGTCCAGAGCATTATTGACTTGCCTTGTACGACTTACAAGACTGAAATTCAATTGAAGGTAGCTTTGTGATGGGATGGAGGAGTGGGGCTGGGGCATAAGCGAGAACAAGGTTAGTGGGGTAAGAAAATGATAGACTGGGAGATTGCCGGGGCCCATTAATCCAGCACATGAAGCACAGTGGCACTGGTCAATACTTGTCCTGTACACCTGTCCTTCCTTATTTCTCTTGTCAGCTGCTATATGTCTAAAAGCAAGCAAAGCTGCCTGGCTGCTCATGCTAGATGTTTTATAACTACATTTACATTTATTAATTTTGCTGAGACATTTAATCCAAAGTATTTTACAGGTTTGTCACATACAAGTGCAGGAAGCAGAAACAGGGACTCAGCAGCTACGGTGGACTCAGCACAGCATTGCTTTCCCTAAACCCTAGATGTGTCCTTTGAGAAGAAAGACAGAGGTCAGCAGCAGCTGTGCTAACCAGTTGTTACAAAGCCTCAGTACACCTTTTTTTCACACCAGCTCATCCGCTCGGATAGACAGATGAGCAGGCAGGAGTTGTGGGGCTTTGCTTGGTCTATATAACAATGTTTTACTTGTCCAATCTGTCCAGTTTTGCACAAGCTGAAATGGAGAAGAGTGAGCCAAGTGTAGGAGAAACTTTAATGCATGTTGAAATTCCTTACTGTGGCCACACCTGTGAGGCATCCATCAAATTCCACACGCCACAGAAGTTGCGCAACTAACTCCTTTCATTGCACACACTTCCTCGCCACTTTCATATGCATCTCAGGCTGCGATTTAGTTGTCGTTTCACTTTTACCTTCTAATTCTGAAGTTCCCGCATCTAAGAAAGCGTGGCTTCCTTTGTCCTCTCTGGTTTTTGAAGATTTCTCCAGTCACTACATTGCTGTCACCCCCCATCCCACCCCACCGCCGTCATGTTAATGTGGTAGTGATTGAGAAGGCCCATGGCTTGAGGGTGACAGCCCCCGTCTCCCATGATGCATGGTCCCACCGCGCACCCTGGCTGGCCCTATTATGCCTCTGATTAATCGGCCCTGTTTGAGTCAATAATTCATTTGTTAAGAAACAAATCTCGTTCAGGGGGACAGAGGTTTTGGGAGGAGGATGGGATGACTCGCAGGGGGAAGACAGAAATGGAAATTGAAGGGGATGAAAAGGAAAAGGGAAATTGCAGACAGGCATGGGTGGCTGGGAGAAAATAAGCGAAGGAGACAAAATGATGGGAGATGAAAAAAGCCATTTTTGAAAACCCCTTTGATTTTGAAGCTTTGGCATCTCGCTTCTTGTCATCATGAAGGTCCTACATGGGTGGACATGCAACATGCAAGAGTGATGGAGTCAGGGGGTGGTAGTGTGGGGGCAGGAGTCTATAACCACTCCGTGTCTAGAGGAGACCTAATGATAGCAGAGTAGGGTAGGGTGGGATGAGAGCAGACCAGAAGACTAGAGAAGAGTAGTTTTTATCTAAGTATTGCATATGCACAAGGGACACAAATGATTGATGGAATAGGGTGGGGGTAGATTTGGAACGCGAACAGACTGGAAACTGTGAATGAGGCGTGAAGAGTAGCAGTGGAGAAGGAAGGGAGCGGTTTTTAATGTACTACTCTGCATATGCAGGGGACATAACTGGGCGACACAGTAAGACAAGAGTTGGGGATGAGTATGTGGCCGAGAAATTACTGTAAATTCACAAAAGAATATATACTTTTTCATGCATGTTTGTAGTGGAAACTGTCAGACTTTGGCTGTGTAGGGTTCCCATTGTTTGTGGAATATATGTGTATATGTAGAGTCAGTATATAAATAATTACAGCTAGTGATTAGGCAGAAATCTAACCAAAAGATGTGGTTTGTTGTTGATCTGTCTTTCATTTGCTTTCCCACAGTGAAGAAGTTCCATTGCCCCTCTCAGAGGTTTTAGGTCCTAATGGTTATTGTTCTTGTGTCGCTCTGGAGTGTGTGTGTGAGAGGGTGGATGAGTGTGTTGTTGTGATCTGGGGTGTGTGTGTGTGTGTGTGTGTGTGTGTGTGTGTGTGTGTGTGCATGAGAGCCTGCATTTGCGCAGTTTTTCCTGACAGGAATGACCCATGTGCCTCATCTCAGAGATAAGAAGCACTCAGGGAGATAACACAGAGAACCTGTCTCCTTCCTCGTCCAGATAACAGGCCACCAACTCCCTATCTGACGCTCTCTAAACGCACAACACACAGGCACACTCACACACACACAGAAGATGACGCTGGGTCTCCTGACTTTTGTCTGATAACAGACAACCCAGTAATCTCCCATCACACCCTGGCTGTCTCCGTGCTGATGCATCCCACTCAGTGGGACCAAATACAGCCACAAGGAAGTGCAAGGTTTCCGTGTTGCCGGGCCACATGGCACTGGAGGTGGATGTAACAGCTAAACCAGGATCAGACCTGAAGGGGTGGGGTGGATGTGGGTTGATGCTCACCATATCATATTTGTACATCACATTCAAGAACAGTGGCACACAATGAAGGATCATTGGTGTAAAGAGTCACAACTAAATCCTAATCACTGCTTATGCTGTGCATATTAGTAATAGCATCATACAAACACACATCTTGTGCACTTACAGCAGGTGGATTCGTGACACATTTTAGCCCATGTGAGCTATATGGCCCCAGCTGGAGACATTTTCTTGATAAAGTTTTGCTTGACAGTATATTAACTTTCAGATATATTTATGTACACATCAGAAGAATATTCAGTGCTGATACTGGATGTATCCCAGCACGACAGACATCTTGGTTCCAATTTCCACACTATATATTATGCAAAAAATAAATCACAGATATAAAGGCCTCATCTGAGGTGTGGTTTTTTATTTTACCGTTCACTTCTTTCTGACCCACAGCCACTTTATTCGGTGCACGTGGCCATAAACCTCTTCTCCACTATGTTGTATGGAACAAGGTTAATTTCCTAATAGTATTAAAGTGTCATCAATCAGAATTTAATTTAGAGTGAAAGCCTCTTCCCAGACGCCACGCCAGTCCGAGAAGGAGTGTTTAATTGCTCCAGGAGGCACGAGGTTAAACACATACCTAATCACACACATAATCACACAGTCTCGCAGGGAGCTGGCAACAACATCTACTGCTGGCGCCCACTGCGCTCACACACACACACACACACACACACACACACACACACACACACACACACACACACACACCATCTAATGTATGCACACACCAGGCTTGAACATACACAAGGGCATACACAGGGTAGCACACGCAGCTACACATAGACGCACACACATGCACACACAAGCGCCGAACAGAGCTGCGCGTGTGTGCCAGCGTGCAGCTGTCACCAGATACATCAATTTGAAGCCATCGCCCGAGGAAACATGGGGCAATTATGGTAATAAATAATAATAGGATTGAGTACATGACATTATGAGTGATGTGGCCTCTCGGAACTCATTTACATTTCTTTGTGCAGCAATCATCGGCCCTCTAATGTAATGCTAAGCAAATGAGCCTTTTTGAATATTGTGCAATTCATCGCTAGTCCACTGGCTTGGAGCTGCAGTCTATAAATCATGCTAAAACACATGCCTCCAATGACAGCTAAATCAACATGAAGTAATTGCTCCGAAATGCAGGGAAACGGAGCTGGCTGGACATGGAGCAGAGGGAGGCAAAAATAAGAGAGGGGTGTTGAGGGAGAGAAGAGAAGACGGGTGTGTGTGTGTGTGTGTGTGTGTGTGTGTGTGTGTGTGTGTGTGTGTGTGTGTGTGTGAGGGGGAGGCTTACTGACCTCACCGTGACTCTGCAGGCAAACAATCGAGCTCCTTTCATGGTAGAAGTGTTTCAGAAGTACTCAGTGTGCTACTGCAGCGTTGCACCCCTGCCCCCCTCCCCAGCTCTCAACCCCAGACTTTTAAACACAGAGCAGTAGGCAGATGCAAGTGTGTGTGTTTGTTCATGCGTGTCTGTATCACTTTGGATCACACCTTTCTGCCCAACACCCATTAGTCTCACATGGATCATTATATTCAGCTCTGTTTTACTGCTGTGCATAATTACATAGTTGTGCTGTTCCCTCTGTCTGCTTTGAAAGACCTGGTCGTTCTGCTCGGCCAATGCGGTTTGGCTCTCACTGGTGGACTGACTCTCAGACTCATACAGTGGTCTCAACAGAGAGAGACGTGTTCTGAGTGGCATAAAGGCCCAGATGCGGGTCCAGCGCGCTACTCGGTTATCCTGCAGTTCCTGCATCTGGACCGCAGAGGGCCCCAGCTGTTCTGACCCACACACAACGACACCAGTTAGTTGTGAAAAGTCATATGTGGTGGACCACTCCCAATGAGGGGCAGTAGGTGGTGTAGTGGTTTCAGTGGTTTTGGACTGAAAGCACCTAGGTACAAATTCTGTCTGCTGCTGTAGTACCCTTGAACAAAGTATTCACTTTGAACTAAGGCAGTAAAACTTGCCCAGCTGTATATATGTATAAATCACTGTAAGTGGATTAACACAGCAAGTCATTTTGGAGGAAAGCATCAGCTAAATGAATAAATGTAAACATTGCCTTCCCTGAAAGGAGAAGCTCTGTAGTTATTTCTCATTTGAAAGCTTCTGGGATATTAGATGTTAAAGATCCCTTGCGACTGTGTGTTTGCACCTCCGTGAGTGTGAGGTGATGGAGTTAATAGTGTTATGTGGTGCACAGGACATCATCAGAGAGGTAAAGTTGCAGTAAAATAAAGTGCTGGTCAGGCTACATCCAGACATCCAGGTATTCACTCTCATAGCTTATACAGCACAGCTGGTTCTGCTGTGTGTGTGTGTGTGTGTGTGTGTGTGTGTGTGTGTGTGTGTGTGTGTGTGTGTGTGCAGGTAGCAAATGTGAGCAAATCCTGACCTGTCCATCAGACTCCATTACCCTGACAGATGGAGACATTAATGACTACAAGGTCACATAGGTAGAAACTGTGACAAACAGAAACTGTCTGTAACAGTGTCTCATTCTATTATTATTATTATTATTATTATTACCTTTGCATTTAACTAAAGGTTATAGATAATCTAGGATGACCTATAACCTCTGGCCTCGACACACGATATTGACCTCTAAACAGCTATTTATGTTTATGGCATACTGTTCAAACCCGCTTTGTAGTTGTGATGACTTTTCTAATGAAATGAAAATAAAAACATGCAGTGATAAGAAATAACTTTTCTTAGAAAAAATCACAACAAAGGACTGCTTGCGACAGAAGTATTAAGACTCCACATGAACTTGAACAGATGGCACCCTTTACAACCATTCTACTTTCACTATAAAATATTTCCACTGACACGAACTTGACACACACCCGGGAACCCCCCCAACCCCCACAGCCCACCCGTCCCCCATTTTGCTGTGTGGTCCCTCATCATGTCCACCCGCCCGCAAAGAGCCACCGTCCATCCCAGAGCAGCCTGACCGCTGACGGCCGGAGGGCAGCGCACATTACAGCAGATTTAATTATCCACCGCAGACCGGCTTCATTAAAAAAACATCTCCCCTGTCACATCTGTCACTGGGGGAGACAGCGAGCGAGGGCAGCACGACAGGGAGTGTGTCATTGGATCATACGCAGAGTGTCACACGCACAGAAAGATGGCAGCGATTCGGGTCTTAGGGACAGCCACTAAATTTAACTAGACGGGAGTTTTGGGGTGGTGTCACCGCTCTGTACAGTGTCTCTTCAGTGACCCATGAGCTGGACCTCACATGGGACACAACCATGTTTTAGCTTTTCATTTCTCCCAGGCTGCTTTACAGTTTCGGATCTGTCAGGGACTTGAACCGACAACTTTCTGGTCATAAGTTAGCCGGGCCAGGGGCAATTATTCCTGATATTTGTCAGAACATTTACATTTGTATGTTTAGTTGTTGATTTTCTTGAAAGTGAGTTGCTGTACAATGACTTGAAGGATTTGCATATTTACACAGCCTGTATTTTTTCTGTACTTCTCATTTTTACACTTCTCTTCCAAGTCATTTGCTCAAGAGTATTACAGCATATGGTGGCTGAAACCTGGCCCTTTCGTTGCAAGAGGGTACCTCTAACCACTACACCACCTGCTGCCCAGTGAAATCAGGGCATTTATAAACACATTTAATTTCTCCAAAAAAGCTCCTTGCTTGCAGGACTATACAATTTTGTCACATTATAGGTTTTCTAGATCTACTTCCTGCAATACAGAGATCTGTGCTTTTCTGTGTGTGTGTGTGTGTGTGTGTGTGTGTGTGTGTGTGTGTGTGCACTCACTGATGTTCTGATTCAGACAAGTCTCTGCTTGCTCATCCTATTCAAGGTGACATCATTGCTATTAATCTATATTTATTACATTTGCATAATTAGTGTATCCTCTAAAAGCCGCATAATAGGACTAATTTAATTCGCTTAATTAAAAAACATCCATTTTGATAAATCTCCCCCTCTTTTTACAGTATGCACTGGGACAGGTGTTAGATATTAATTATGTGCTTATTATGTTCTGCTTTCCCAGTGGTTAGGGTTGTACTGTGCACACCGTTGTGGTATTTGTGTATTTTAATTTAGTGATATTTTGCGGTCGGCTCTGACGCTGACCCAGTCAGACAGCACAGTCTGATGGGAAAGGAATGAAAGGGCAGTGCATATAAGGTCTGAGTTTAATTAATACACTTGTACTGAGATTAAACTGTGCTCTGGATCAGTTGTGGCTTCCCCTACACCCTATGAAAGCAGACTGGCTGGATGTATCGCCCCCTACTGGAGAGGGTCGTGTCTGCTACCTCTCAGGCGCCATGTGGACATGAGAACAGGCTTTGACTGACAGTGTCTTTGAGGCAGGGGGGGTGCTGCACTGGTGGTGCAATTGCAGGGACGCTCCTGCTTTCGCTACCTCCCTCTGGTTGTCGCATGAAACCGCAGAAAAGTAATTAAAGAAAACAATAACGAGTAATCATTTTTATACAGTATCTGCAATATTAGTACATTAATATTCTATTGCATCCTTTATATAATATACAGTTGTTGGTATTATTGACAAGCTATTGCAGTATTAAATTGCTGGGGATTATTGGCATTGTTCTTTGGTTTAAGTGTTATTACTTATTATTGTGTTATTGTGTCACTTCTTTTGCACTTTTTGCCAAGGGACTTTAACATTTCTGTCTAGTATACTGATATTCTGGTGTCTCAGAAGAGGATCCTTCACCCACATTTCTTCTGATCATCGCCCACCACGAGTGTCTTCACTTCCATCTCAGTCTTATTTTGCCCCAGCTCGCCTGGCAATTCCCCCCCCCCCCCCGCACTACACAGACCGGTCACCTTCTCTTTTCGTTGTCGTCTTGCATGCATACCCCCACCCCCGCCCGGTGCCCTAACCTTGGTGGGACCTCACCCCCCTCTGTCCTTTCGTCTTCCTCCTTTGAACTGCCCATCCAGACTAATCTGTGACATCACCCCCCCATTCGCAATCTATCAGGGTCCTCACATTGTTTTGACGTCTAGTTAATTCTCAGCTGATGATTTATCAAATTCTTATTACCGGCCACTGAAAGGCCCATTTATTGTCCTGATGTATGGTAATGATACACCCCGTGTGGCTGCCTGAATTTTAACTAACTCTCTCTTTTCTCCTCTCACCCTCTCTACCTCTTAGACTGCTTTCTTTTCCTTCTTTTGTTCCTTTTTCCCCCTCTACAACTCTCCCTTTGTCGTTTTTTGGTAATCTGTTTCTTCCTAACCCTTTCCCACAAAAGTATCACGGTCCCTGGCTGAGATATTTTTATCTATCTCCATCTGATTTATTTATGTTTCTTTGGTTCAAGGAGCGTTGAGCAATAAACCAGAAATTGAGAAAAAAATGAGCACAGCTGTTGCTGAACAACAGGTCTCTCCGTGGCTCTACATAATTTGCGTCTCTGACACAAATGGAAACATCTGCAGAAACATCTATAGCTGTTAAAAACTGTCCCTGCTGGTGTAATGGAATATGAATAAGAGTTAAAAAAAAAACAGGGCATCCCCATTCTGCCAACTCAGAAGAATAGTGACGAGAAACTGGCCAGGTAGGAAATTGCAAAGTGAAACAACTTTTTACAGTCGCACAGGTCTGAAATGATAAAATGGTAGAAGGAAAATAGTCTTGCAGGATCATCCATGCTCTAGTAAAGCACTTGAATAAATCCTCCACAAGATCCTCCTGCACTTTCTTGCTCAAACTGAAGCCTGCAGTTGCACTGTGGCTACTGAAGGGAACTCTTGTTGTACCCTTTAGCATGGTGTTGTACAAACTTGTTCCGATTAAATAAATCCAGTGATGTAAATCAGTCAGGCAAATAAAAAAAACTGCAAGCGGTGCAGGTCATTTCCAGTAAGTAATTTCCATAAAAGTGTCTGTGTAGCCACTTAAAATTTGAATATGGGGATGTGATCGGTTATAATGACGGCAATAGGCAGCTTGGTGTTGAAGAACAATAACCTGAAA
Source organism: Arapaima gigas (assembly GCA_900497675.1). Lineage (NCBI taxonomy): Eukaryota > Metazoa > Chordata > Actinopteri > Osteoglossiformes > Osteoglossidae > Arapaima > Arapaima gigas. The sequence continues at coordinate 279,335 of UFQX01000013.1, forward strand.
AGTAAAACATGCTATTTGAAGCCCTGGGAAGAGTTTGCTGTCGAACCCTCGAAGAAAGATGCAGAAATTGAAGCAATGTATAATTATTGTTAATACAGCAACACCTCAATTTCACAATAGTGCTGAATAATTTAAAATAATAATTAACAGTATTTATAAAAATTTCAAAACATTTTTACAGTGATTTTTGGGAATTGTATATTTAGCCATAAAATAGATTGTTTTCTGTATTTTATTAAAGGCATAACAAATCTGTTTTGTATTATATTTCACACAGGCAGTTTTGAAGCTTCATTTCTGTGACATGCTATATTAATGATCTTTTACTGTATAGTGTTGTTTCATGAAACTCCATTTCTCAAAAATGCGTCTAGAGCACTCAAGGTGGTACTGTATTAATAATCACACGTTTGGATTTTAAACACATGAAAGAAAAACATGTGTTCCGTGTGTTTATATGACAGGTCTCAAGTGGCACACACACGAAGAGGGGAAATGCTCTGAGAGATGAGGGCGGAAAAAAGGAAATATTTCCCTCCCTTCCTCTGAAGGACTTAGGAGCAACACAGGGAATATGGAGTTCAGGGATAAAGAAGTTATTATTATATAGAGTAAATGTGTGACATATACACTGCTGGCAAAATAATTATTCACTCTCCTACAAAACTCATGGTGCACTTTTAATAATTTTACTATGTAACAGAATCAAATAATTTTAGTTATAAACATTGTGTAATAAAATAGTGGTATTATTGCTATACATAATAAAAGAATTTATTTTATGTTTTTTGTCTGTGACCGATTATATATTTTTTACTGAAATAAATAATAGGACCGCCTCATATACTGTATATATATTTTATCTTATCCTGCTGTTGATTCAGCAACATGTACCAGTGTGGAAATGAATTTAAAAAGTTTAAAAACAGTATGTTTTACAGTTGACAGCTATTCCAAACATGGAACCCATGCATTGTTCCCTGGATTGAACCTTTATCTTTTTGGTATTTAGGTAAATGTTTTATTTTCAGCAGGTTAAGTGTTTACTAATTCACTTTGTATATTTTACTGGAGGTGTTCTGGTTAAACGCCCTGTTCAGTGGTACTGGTGCACTGAGTTGAACTGGCAACCTGCAGATTAATGTTCTGTAAGCTTAGCCACTATTGTAGCACCTCCCAACCCCACCAAAAGATTTTATTTCACATATTGTACTTCAAGGGAAGTGCTGCAATGCACATATACATGTGCTGACAGCCCACAAGCCCCTATCCCTGTAACTGACACCTCCTTCAAACAACAAGAGGAGCAGAAGGAGTTGTTCAGACACCCAAATATGAGCTCACAGGCTGCAGCTTCTCTCCCATCTTCTGTTCCTTAACTTCCTCCACTCTGGGGCCAGATGAAGGACATGGGAGGATGGGGTGGGAGTTGGGTGGTGGAGGTGGAGGTCAAGCGCTAGCTGTGCTATCCAATAACGCCGTTGCTGCACTGGCCCACTGACAGCCCATCCATCAGCTGCCGGCGGCACTGGCCTCTCCATTAGCGGCCGCACCTGAGCGATGCCCCCGCCCACCACGCAGCCACCCCCGCACCAGACACCTTCCTGCAGGGGGGAGATCGATGAGGCCGGGGTCATGTGTCCTGTCACTCCAGAGCCATCTCTTTAATGATCTTGTCTGTACGCTGTGACACCCCTCACCCAGCCCACTGTGCATACCACATCCCATCCCAACCTCCAAAGCCCACCATCCCTCCATGCCCTCCGCTGTCTGTAAATTCATCCTGCTGAGACTCAGGGGATAGGCAGGATGAGGGGGGAAAGGAGTAGGGTAACTTTCTTTGTTGCTGATAATTTTCAACTCTATATCACTTTTACAGGCCATTTTAATGGAATCGCAGGGGACCAGGGGATCTGCACACACACACACACACACACACACACACACACACACAAGACAAGGGTCAAAATGCATCCATTGATGTGTTTTTGTATTGTTTCAATGTTGGAACAGCATGATGACACAGTGGGAGGTACTGGTGCCTTACAGCTAATGGTCTGTACAATTGGAAGTGAGTTCAAATCCAGTTCAGTCTTTGTGGAGTTTGCATGTTTTCCTTGTGTTTTTGTGGGTTTCCTCCTAAAGGTCAGCGATATGTGTTTCAGGTGTGCATGTCAGTGAGTCAGTGTGTGTCATTGGCCTGTCATGGACCTTTAGTCCAGGGTGTACCTGCCTATCATTTTCTGTTTCGCTCCAGACCACCACGGCCTTGCGACACGTGGTGATAGGCACTGGCTGGGTGGATATATGAATGATACGGCAGGATTTCGGACACAATAATATGCAGCCTCACACAGGGGGTGAGACTGATCAGTAATCAATGCAGGAGGTACTGAGAGAGTGACCTGCCCTACATTGTCTTGTCTGCTGGAGGGGTAATAGACCTGAGGACAAAACTAGTCAGCCCAGCAACTCAAATCACTAAACAAAGAAATCAGCGCTCTTTCACGAACTGATCACTCCAGTGACATTATCGTGAAATTGCCTTTATTGACAGATTGAAACAAAGGTAGGAAGCAGATACTTCCATGCAGATACTGTTCAGTAAGAGAAGCCCTTTTATTTCGGTAATAAACTGTCCTGAATAATTCACACCTGTTCCATTCTGACACAATACATGTCCTGTCACCTCCTCTGAGTGCACACGTGCATTGGGCAACATTTAAAAAATGACCTTTGTGTGGTGCTCCAGTCTACTATAGTATTGGTAGACTACATTCCTCACAGGGCCTGTTACAATAGGCAGATCGTGATTTAATCATGACCGCCGGAGCAATCAATTGCTGAAATATTTTCCACCACAAAATGAGCATCATTAGACTAGAATGAACGTAATTTCATGCCGCCTGATTCAGTTTGGATCCGATCTCATATACACACAGCTTTTGTGGCTTATTGCTCTGTGTGGCTGCAGTTGCTTGAACTACTTTCAGCCGATATGCTGCTAAACGGCGATTTATTGTATGCTTGGCTGCTGTTGATGTTCTCACACTATTCCATTGTTGTCACTGAAGTTAAGGTGTTATTGATTTTAGGGCATTCCCAATATCACTACGTGACAGACATTTTTTCACATTGCACAACTTTGTTGAAGAACAAAATATAACGTCACTTTCACCTGTTTCTGTTCAATACTACTGGGTATTAGGAAGTAACCATCATGCTTCTAACCATCTTTGGTTGTACTGCCTTCTCCATATATTTCACTGCTGTCATGGGATGCGTGTGATGTCGCTGCTAACAAACTATCGTTTTCCTATATTATGTAATCTGAAAAAAACACAGCGAGAGTTAAGAACTGAAGATGAAGAGACAGAAGAACCACACCCTAACACTGTATCCTCTAGAGAGGTTGTAAACAATGAAACAAATGTGTGACCTGATAGCTGGACCCATCCGATGGCTTCTGGCTATCTTCAGGGTGTGTGTGTGCGATTCCTCAGCCTTCATCACAGAATTCTATTACCTCCAGGAATAGGTGGGGCTGAGATTATGTGGGAGGAGTTTGACCCTTTCAGCAGGGCTTTGCTGTGTTTCTCAACTGTTTTTCTCAAGCGTTTTGAATTTGTTACTACTTTCACACACTGGTAACTCTCAGAGACACTTCAACAAACATCCAGACAAAACAAGTGAATAAAACAACTCTTGCTAGGGCTGACATAAATTTTCCCTAGCCTTTAATACGCACATATCAGTTAAACTGACATATTTGTGTTTATTTTATGCCATTAAACAACATCCCTGCAAAGGACTGGTGTCTCATCAAGGGTGTAGTTTCATAGCCTGGTACTCAGTTCCTATCCTGGAATCATGAGCCTGACCAGGATAAAGCAGTTGAGGATAACGGATGGTTAAACAACATGCACTGTTTGTAAGCACCAGTTTTAGGGTCCAACAGTAGCATCCCTCTGACTCTCAGGTCAGACACTGTCTCTTCCTCCTGTGTGCTTTGCGATGTTTATGGCGGTGCTCCACAGCTCTGTTTACTGCTGGCCGTCCAGCACTATACCCTTAGACTGGCCACAACCCCCCCCCCCGGCCTCCCCACATCTTGGGTTCCATTCCTCAGCGTTATTACTGAGTTTTCACATGCCAGAGGGGGACATGCATCACCCTGCTCCCCCCCATTGCCCCAGCACCCCACGCCACATTGCAGCCTGCCATGCTCATTCACTCATTCATCTTTTTCTTTTTCTAATCAGTCCCTCTCCACTCTTCGGCCATTTATAAATATGAGCTGCTGCCTTTTCAGCCACCACTCCCCCACCCCCACCCTCAACAACATACCACCACCCCTTCCCCCATCCTTCACCTTGCTGGCTGGTCTCTCCATCTCTCACTTTTTTACCATCACCCCCCCACCCCACCACCCATACCCCGCCCTGACTGCCTCTCCATCTTCCTCGCTCTCCTTTTTCTCCCTTCTTTCCGACAGACTCGTCCATCACGCGCCGGGCCTGGTCATTCTCCTCCCTCTTATTCATCAGGCCTTTCACAAGCAGAAATCACTCTCCCCTCTCCTCCTCTCTCCTCGCCTTGCCCCGGCCACTTATTGCCCTATCAATCTCCCTCAGCGGACAATCAATACACGCCTGCTTGCTTTTCCTTATTCCCTCTCTCCCCCTCTTGCCTCTCCTCCATTTGCTCCTTCGGTCAGGCTCTCTCGACTCTTCTCTGATGAGCAACAAAAATCTCCCACCCCGTCAAGCGCCATTTAGGAGGCGAGGGGAAAAGGCCCGACTCCTACACAAATCGAAATTAATTTGGTGGTTAAGGAGTCAGAGTTGGCCAAGGTGGCAGTTGTGCAGAAGGCACAGAGGGAGCAAGTTGGCCTGACATCGAGCTGCATTTTGACCACTCTCAGCCGCACAAACATGTTTACTGGATGGAGACACGAAAGACCAGCTTATTCTATTATAAACACTCGTGAGCGGAGACGCTTCCATCTGGGTGATAACAGCCGCTAACCGTCAAAGAAACTGCAATTCTGCTGAGCTGAACTTCTACTGAAACTGATTTATAAAAAAAGTGAGGCCATTAAAGTGTATAATCACAGTTCCCAGGCTCTAATGCTTTTATAATCTTATTTAGGACTTTCTAATTCTTCTCCGTTGCACTTCCAGCGTACTTTCCGTCGAGATTTTTGCATATGCGACGGGCGTTAAATGAAATTACGCTGATTTGTGTCGGGCAAACTGACCATAAATCATGTACCTGACTCCTGTGGTGAGGGGTACGGCTGGCTGGTGCTCTCAGCCCTACGTCCCTTTACGTCATATTCATATTGCACCTTGCAGGCCCAATATACAATATGTTCAAACAACAACTATGAGCAGTAAACCGTAGCAGAGAAGCCCATGCATCGCAATGTTGCACGCATTGCTAGTAGTGTAATGAGCCGTAAGCAAGGCTATCAGAGTTGGCGATACAGTCTAGTGTCATGCTATTTGTGTTGGGTACACCAGGATTACACGTGGCGGTGTGCTGTCATGGTGGCTAGGATGACTGCAGGTATCAACACTCAGAAACATTCACAGGCAGGGTGTGATGGATAATATGACAAGCTGAAATGATGCCAATTCATATTCTCCAATCTTAACAACAGTGGGTAAATATTTCCCCAGCTGCAGCATAAACAGAGAGGTGCTGTTTGAACAGCTGAGATACATAAAGACAGACAAGAGACAAGGTTGGGTGAATTGGGCATGGCGACGGAAAGGATCGATCGAACACGTGTGTCGCAGGATACAGTTTTGTGGTAAAACACTCACTGTGTACACCACACTGTACAATGGGGGATTCCAGGGATTTGTACACAATTTGTGAAGGCGCCTTTGGCAGCAAGTGAGACCGGCTTGGCGTCAAAGGCAAGGGCTAGCAGGCGAAATCAATGCACAACTGGCAGGCGATAACAAGCGCTTTATAGTACACTGGGACCCATAATTCAGTGCTCTCCTGCTCCAGCCAGCCAGGACAAATATGGTGTATGGAGGAGTGATGGCTGAGGAATGAGTGAGTAAGTGGGGGAGACCTGGGAGTGGTGACTGTGTGCAGGAATGGATGCATTCCACTTAGTGGGATTAGCAGTAACACCAGGACAAAAATTTAATAGTGCTGGCAATCAAGTGGCCGTTGAGACATTTCATTCTCATTCCCCACATTATGGCCTCCTATTTATAGGGCCACTTGGGTGCTGTGGAATCCATCTCGAGTTGTCTCGGACCTCAAAACGTATAACAGATCACACACGGTGGTCCTCGTATTTCACTTTGCATGTCTATTGAGGACTAGTGCTTTGGGGAAATGGACGCTTTGACCAAAAGCCTGCAGACTCAGTTCTCAGACTTCAGGAGGGGATGTTCTGTTGTATCAGTTCTATTAACCTGGTGGAAACTGGTTCAGTAAAGACCATGCAGTTTAATCTGTGTGTTTAAATGGCAGTAGAATAAAGGGAACAGCGCTGTCATCATGTAAAGTCTTGTTGCAAAGTCAACATGAAACTCCACGCATTACTACTCCCAATTCTGTTTGGGTCGCAGGATCATTTCAGTTTTCTCCAAGTGCCCCTTGTTTGCTGTGTTACCAAGGGTGATGCCTGATAGCTGAAACTTTTTTCCAAAACAGCTTACAGTGTTAAGGTACTTGAAGTGGTTTACCCTTTTACACAGGTAGACCAACTTCAGGGCAAGTACTTTGATCAAGGATACTCCACCAGGAGATAGGATTCATACCTTGACCCTGTAAGGTCCACTCCAGGCATGCACAGCAGCTTGAGATCAAAGGACAACATCACTTTCACCTGTTTCTGTTCTACACCGCTGGGTTTAGTGAAGTTACCACCATGTTATCTTTGCTTAAACTGTCATCTCCATATATTTCACTGTTGGATTCGTTTGACTCTGAGATTGATGCTAACAAACTATAATTTCCTGTATTAAGATATGAGCTGAAAAAATGGACCATTATAAAGTTAAAAACTAAAAATTAAGAGAGAGAAATGGTGCAGCACTGATCAAATGTCTGCTTAAAATTTGACTTCCCTCAGCCAGAAAACACACAGAAAGTGGACTTTTGAGGAGAGGATATTGAGTTTACAGACTGATGAGTCCAAAACTGAAATACCTGAGTAGAACTGCTAGGTAAGACACATGATTTGTGCCTGTGTAGTTCCCACTGTGCAACACAGAGGGGGCAGTGTGATGCTCTGGGCTCTCAGGTTTTTCTGAACTGCTGATCCTTCCCAAGGCAACAGTGATCTCAACCAGCACGGCGACCAATCCAGGGTGTCTTGACAGTGAGTTGTGCAGTCCTGCATTCTTCAGCAAGGTAAGAGACCAAAACTAAGGTAAGAGGTAAGAGCCAAGAGCCTTCTAGAGAAAAAAGTGAAGGACAGCTCAAATTAATGTCCTGGATGTAAAACACTGTCAATTATGAAAATAAAAAAAGTTTCCAGCAAATGTATTCAAGCATGTGACCTATACTGCACATGTGTCAGCAGAATGGAGTAGAGCTAAGCAATCATAACATTAAACAATAATCCACTATGAGCTACAGTGTAATGCTCCACATTCTGTAGCTATTAGAAGTAGATTATTAATGCAGCGAATAATAGTGCAAATGAGATTTTAGCTGAAAACCGAGCGTGACAGTCGATCCATAACCCCTTTACAGAAGCATTGCTGTCCTTCCCCTGTGTTTCTGCAAGTGAGAGGAGTTAACAGTCGCTGACCATCAATTAACAAAATGAGTTCTCTCTCTTTCCCCGAGACGTAATCAATTCCCTCCGGGCCGAGCAAACACGCAGCCTGGGTGTGTGTGTCACACGGGGAGTGTGTTGAAATCAATGTCTCCCTGCCTCTGCTAGCTTTTATCGGCAGCCCCCCCCACCCCCTGCAGTCAGTCTGGAACAGCGCAGGACAGGTGACTGAGTGATGGATGTGAGGAGGGAGGACAGATTCTGTCTCTTCAGCAGACATCAGTCTGTTAGCTGAGATGAGGAGAAGACAGCAGCCCTTCATCTGCACCTCCTGGAGTGTGTGTGCATTACCCTCCCAACCACACACACCTTATCGGGCACAGTAGATGGGTAGCTGTCCTCATTCAAGGTTAGTGCAGCAGGGGGCAAAAATATCTCACACACACACACACACACACACACACACACACACGTTGTTGATGTGTCATTTTTAGGACTTCACATTAAATCGCAACATAAGACAGATTCACATTTACACTACATTTTTACTTATTCATCACCTTGCCATGAACTGGTGCCCCATCCAGGGTGTAGTGTCATAGCGAGGTGCCCAGTGATTTTGGGATAGGTTCTGGATCACCGTAACCTTAACCAGGATAAAGTGGTTAGGGATAATGGTTGGATGGCTTATATTTATTCAGCAGTTTTAACTACTATGCCACCTGCTGCACAAGACCCAGAAAATTATGGGACAATCAACTTAAAATAAAAGCATTCTACCCAAGCACACACATTCAGACACAGATGGATACACAGAGATTCCCGTGTGGGAACTGCCTTTCCTCCTGGTTCATTACCTCACAACACCCCCCACACAGCCACATTGAGGATCAAACCAAAAACAAAAACAGTTAAATAGCAGAAAAATAAGAAGGAGGAGGAGGATGAGGAACTAGAGCCAGGAGCTGCAATTGAGATGTTCCTGGTGCCAACCTGCCAAACGCCACTGCCCCCTGTCTGTCAGGAGCTGCAGAGTGAGTGATGGATTACCCATGACACGGGGGTCAGGGCCGGGAGAGGTCGGCAGCGAACGAGAGCCTGTCAGCCATCACGTCGGGCAGGTGGAGTGATGCTTACAAGCTTTTGAAAGGACAGGAGCAAATTAGCCTTTGCTGTTGGGGGATGGGAGGCTCATGCAGAATGCACCACAGCCAGGGGGTGGGAGTGTCACATGGTGTCACAAGATGTGGGGACAGACCTGCCACCTACCAAGTGCCTAAGTGTTGCATTGCAGCTGGGCAACATGTGCATCCCAGAACTCAACTGGGCAAAGGGACAGAGCTACTGGCAGTGTGAGTGCATGTTGGACTCCTGGCACATTAAAATGCCAAGTTGCCCTGTTGGGTCACAACTGAAGACAACTGACTGTCTGGCTGTTCTGGCCAGGGCCATGTTGGTCCAGAGCCTATTCCAGAATCACTGGGCATTAGGCTATCCTGGATGGGATATCAGTCCATCACAAGATAATAATAAGTATTTGTTTTCTGTAATATGTGGGTGTGCAAAATGTCTTCTAGCAAAAGGGCCACGTCCTTCAGTGCCACAGGATGATGAACTGACGGGTTAAAGAGACTGATTGTCCTGTCAGAGTTAGAGTGTAGTGTAAAAAAGGCCCTGTGCTTACTCAGATATGGGGGTCAGTGGGGGTCAGGGTCAGCACTGCAAATGAGCTGTCTCTCACTCACACACACACACAGACACACACACACACCCGCGTATGCTCACTGACACAGTGCACCCTTTCATAATTGGCTGTCTATCTCTGCAGCATAACCCTACTCTCCTCTTCCACACACACACACACACACACACACACACACACTTAAGACTTCCCCCCGCATCGAGGGAGAGAGGTGCAGCTGTATTTACGAGTCCCTTCTTGTGCAGCCTACGAAAAGCTTTCTCTCCACTTCTCCCTCCCTTCCTCTCGCTCTGTTACCCACAACCCCCCTGTGCATTGGCCCAGGCCTTTCTTTGGCTGCCAGCGACCCCTCACCTCGCTGCGCATTAATACTCCCCGGGCAATAAATCAAGCCTGACATGCAGCTGAACCGGCCTGATTAAAATCGTTTGTTTAAATCCACATACTTTCCACTCTTGCCATAAGTTTGTGATGCTGCAGAGTCACTCTGCCGATAGCTGGCTTGTGGCTGGCCGCCCCTGACCGCTCTTGTAGGTGGCACAGCTCTTACCTGGGCTTTCACTGCCCTGTCTAGCTGCCACTGTTCATTAACCGGAAGTCATGTCACTAACAGACTGCCCTTCACATATGAGTGGCCCACCTGCATGTGTACATCTCTCCCAGTCCAACATCGGCGGCTGTGGTGCTCCAGTCCTGTTCAGGGGTTTGGGGTGGGGGAGGAGGAGTCGGTCATGGAATGGAAAGCAGATGGCAAAATGGGCCCTACAGCTGGATTCCAGGGGAAACTTTTCATTCGCTGCCATCCATCAATGCAGGAGAACATGGCCGGGCTGCTTAAGGGGGCATCACTGGTCACCCCTTGAACCAGACACCTGCGGGGGGCACCCGTGAGTTAGGGTGTTAAGGTGTTCTGTTCTTATATGGATCACTTGGAGAATGATCCCCAGATTCATTGGGGATTCTTATACCCTTCCATGTCTCTGCGTAGACATCCCCACTCTGCCTTGCTGTCTTCTGTTACACACACACACACACACACACACACACACACGCTCTGCTCTCAGCTACAGGAGAGGGCGTTTCCGTGGTAGCGGGAGCATGTCTCTTCCAGCTCCCAGCTGAGGGTCATTAATCACTGTCCGACATGAAAGGGGAACGGGGCCGAAGAGGGGAACACAACACGGCAGTGGGGGGGCTTGACCCTGCCAGTCAGCAGACACCTCCCGCCCTTTGACGGGATCATGGAGCCTGATGGCGCCCCCCGACCCCACCCTGCTGTCTCTCGGATGACACTAATAGGGGGCTTTGACTCCACTCTCCGGGGCCATGACACAGCAGGGGGGCAGTTCAGCACATGTCAAACTCAGTAAGATACACAGAGTGTGTGATCACATGCAAGTAATGCCAGTACACACATCAAATATACTGCATATAAATGTATGTGTGTGTGTGTGTGTGTGTGTGTGTGTGTGTGTGTGTGTGTGTGTGTGTGTGTTTGATGGGGGGGCAAGTTGGTGACTCCCCAGATGTGACAGGATCAAAGCTGCAGAAAGTGACATAAAGTAAGTTCCAGTGGTGGTCCCAGCAACATCCTTCCCACAGTCGCTCTCACTCGGCTCCATGTGGTTCAGTGGTGCAGCAAGAACTAGAGCTCTGAAATTATTACACATAATCATTATGGTTTTTCTGTAAATCTGGTGCATTTCATACCCATTATGGTTATTATACATGTACTCCAGCTTTATCTTTGGCTTTTGACAGTAGGATTCAGTTTGGAAACTGTATGCTATAAAAAGAAGAATAAAATTAGTAATGATAGCATCAGAGGTGGGTGGTCTGTGGTTTAGAACACGGGCAGCATTCACACAGCTCCAGAAAGTCAGTTGGAACTATCAGCCACATTGTTATTATTGCAGTATTTTCTCTATTTCAGACAGACTTTAAAAAAACAAAAACAAAAAAGGAACTTTTGAATGGAGGAAATGGTCATTTACATATCTATTTAAATGTTGTTATTTTATAAGTGCTGACTGCCTAACCTTGCTCTCTCCAAATAGACTTTGAGCTAAATATTAAAGGATATCCTAACAAAAATAGGAAAGAAAAATGATGCAGTTCCTTAATTATCTGCTCATTTTTACTGCTGCTTACTTTGCTTGATGTTTTTACCCCTGGCTGAACTGCTGGCCATGCAGGGCTCAACCTGGAACAGGGGGGCTTTGAGAAAAACACAACTCCATATTTAGAAGCCACATATGAGTGGTACAAATGCAGTATTTTCAATTTAATATGGGATGCCAGTGAAATGAAAGAACCTACAAGCACAGACAGACAGCAACACGTGTGCATCTTGACACACACTCCTTTTGACACGGTCACACGCGCAAACAAACCTCCCGGTTACACACACTCAGGAAAAAGCTGGGCAATTATGGGGCTTATCTAAAAAAGTAAGAATAATGAGGTCACAGAGCAGAGCCAATTCTATTTGTCACGGTAATGAGATCCGCACCGTGTGTCCCGGGGTCCGGGACGGACGCGCACGCCCTGCGTAATCAGTTCCGCGTCGCTCTATCTGACGAGAGAGGAAATTGCATTCAAGCGCAGGACAGTTGGACGGCCGGAGTTGTGCCCCTCACTTCAACCCACTCCCCCCCACCACCTCCAACCCACCCACCGTCAGCTTCTCTGACAGTCAGCGGTGATTTATTACTCCAATTCACCCTAACAGACACAGCCAGCAGTCATAACTGTACATTCAACACCCCCCTCCACCGCACGCACATACACACAGAGACACACACACTCGCCTCACCAAGTGATTGATTATCCTGTCTGTCCTGTCTGAGGTATTTTTGAAATGTAATCTCTCTCAATGGCGTGAAAAGTGTCTGCAGGACAGAAAACAAATCCATGCCTCTCCCGTGAGCATGGGAGGGTGAGGAGGTCTGCGGGCGGCAGGCGCTGGGTGTCTGAACGTGTGCGTTAATGTAAGGACCTGAGTGGGCATGGCTGCAACTGGAATGGGCCCACCCTTCAAACTTGTGTGCTTTCTAAACTCTGAACATGGGTGGCCGAAGGTTTGCTTTGCTGTCTTTCAGCACATTTCCTGGAGGGGTGTGAGCTGTAAGTTATACTGTAAATGAACAATGAATTACCAGCAGCAATAATAATAATTCAGTCATTTCATTCATAACTTCACAGCTATCCAGGCCAGGTCTCTGGGCACTGAAGGCTTACAGCAGAATACATTTTGTAAAGAAGATCGACCCACCACACACGTACACGCAGCCACATACCGTATGGAAGTTACAGTCATCAGTTCACTTCTACAATATGCTTTTGGAAGGAAGAGGAAAAAAGTACTTTGTGAAAGAAAAAAATGGATAAAAAAGTGACTAGTCTGGCTCAAACTAGGTTCATATTCACACAACCTTGGGGCCGTGAGGCAAATGGTTCCTGCTTAGATAGTGTGTCACCCACTAATAATGGCCAGTAATGGCTGTGGAGACCACCAGTCATCAGCGTGATGACGGGATTCTTGGGGAGTGGAAATGACATTCAGCCTTTCCATTAGATCACGTTGCTGAGGCAACACTGCAATGAAATCTTCACAGTTGACTAGACAATTTGAGGCCTTTGTTGTCATGACAATTACACTGTCCTCAAACGCAGAAGTAAACAATAAACGAAGAGTTAACAGTGGGGCTCATGATTGCTGTATATGTCATCACTGTGGTGACATGTGGGGAAATGGGATGATGGTCTGCTGAGCACTGAAGGCACAGGGTTTCTCTGTGGAGCGTGAAGTCAGACCTGCTGGTGGAGGCGGCAAGAAATGCGTGGTGATGGTCTTTGGACCATGATGTCATTTTGAGGCAGAGCGCCACATCTTTGACTCGACACGTTCTCCTGTCACAGTGAGAGATGATTATTCTGACCTTCTACGAGTGCTGACAGAAATACAATGGATTACCATGAGTGCCATCGTCATTTGCCATTATGCAGTTGGATGATGGAGAAGGAGAGGGAGGATGACAGTGAGAATGAACAAGCAGCTGGACAGCAAAGATAGATGGGCAAGCAAATGAGTGCCTACCTGCTTTGTCTTGCTCTGATGGTGAAGACGCATCACAAAGCTTGGCAAAACTCCTTAGTTTTCAGTGCCTGTGTGTCCCTGGGGATGAATCAAAAGCTGACACAGGTCTTACTTAGGGGCAACTTTTGCTGGGAGATTCATACCAGAAGACAAGCACAGGAGCTGGTGGATTCGTGCTGTCACCCGGCCAAATGTCTCTATTTCAAAATAAAATCTCACCAAACAGGTATCAGAGTCAGTGCCCCTCCAGAACTGTCCCTGCCAAGCTGATTACTTTCTTTACACACTGTGGGTCATGCAGAACTTGCACTGATCTCACCGCTGACAGCCGGCAACTTGCTGCTCCTGACAGGTGTGCAGAAGGCCAAACGCTACAGCTGCTGACTCAAATGCCAAATTTTTCCACGACTGAGCTTTTGCTCGTTTGACGGACCACATGGCTTGTAGCAGAACTTGTCCAGGCCTGCGTGACAAGGCTCCCTTCCTCTCTTAATTCTAAAACTTGCTTGTAAGTTTATCAGCCCATCGTGCAACCTGTTGAGCACGTAGACACACACACGCAAATGCACATATGCACAGTTGGCATACTGTGAAACCCCGTTCCTGGGAGAAGAATCCAGGCATGTGAGTGTGTCAACGAATATGTTGCTGTGTGCACATAACAGGTGCTAACACCAGCTAGGGTTTCACAGATCATCCATCTCAGCCCAAAGCTAATCTCTAAGTGATGGGTTGACTTGGGTCCCAGTGGAATGCTGTAGACTGCAGGACAGCAGAACGAGAGAGGTCAAGTACTGCTCGGGTTTTTTCCAGTGCCGCAGTGCATTATTGGCAAATGCCAGCAAGTACATGGCCAGAGGAATCTCAGGGGGTTGCTTGGTGATGGCTATGCATGGAGGTTAGAACACTAGGATGGCACACTTATCCCTTGAGACAAATGATGAAACACTCCCCTGGGTTTAGCTGTAATTCAGTGTCCTCATTCTATAACAAGCCGACCGAGGTATTAAGACCCAAAATAACCAGAATATTTGGTTCCAGCGGGCAGCATAGTAGAGCAATCCTGTTCAACCCTGGGTTGAATCGTAGCCACCGTACCCAGCTGCATAAACAGGTGAACAAATTAAGTAGCTTAGGGTACTAAAAAACCCTAACATTGCAAGGTGCCTTGGACAAAAGTGTTGGATAAAAAAGTTTAATAATACTATGCTTTTGTCCAAAGGCATACAAAAATTTCCCTTGTTTCTATAGCTGAATGTTTTACTGGTGCAATTCAGGTCAAGTACCTTGCTTAAGGGTACACCAGCAGTGGTGTCCCTCTCACTTCTTGACCCAGCAACCTTGAGGTTATGTGACGGTGTCCTTAACTGCTAATCTACCTGTTTATGACCTGCAAATTATGTAGTAAATGTATTCTGCGAATTTATATGAGAGAGAGAATGTGAGAGGGAGAGAGGGAGCGAGAGAGAGCTGTGGCAGGAGCAGTGATGAAGGCAGCATCGCTGTAAAAGTGACACCAGTTTAATCACGGGCCCAATCAAAGTCTGCATTTAGCGTGTGAGAGCGGGCCTTGGATTCATTAGCTCAAGCGAAGGACAAATCGCCCGGACCGACTCGGGGGACGTAATTCAGTTTACCAGAATAGTTCACTAGAACAAATGGGCCGGGTGATTTGCTGGTTCTGCTGCAGTCGGCTGTTAAAAAAACATCCTCTGGTGTTCTCCTGTGGTACGCGACACTGACTCTATGGTTCAAACACTGCTTACTGCACCTTTTTACTGCTTTGTAGTTTGAGTGAACTATCAATACGCTGACATCTTTCACGATCTTTATGTTTTCCATCATTCTATTGCAGGCAGCCAGGACTGTTTGGACGTAGGTTCAAGTCTCGCTCAGTCAGTGTGGAGTTTGCATGTTGTCCCTGTGTCCAAATGGGTTTTTTCCAGGTGCTCCTGTTCCCTCCCACAGTCCCAAGGTATGTATTTCAGGTTAATTTGTCACTTTAAATTGGCCTCTTAATATGTGTGGCTACCCTGCAGTGGACTGGTGTACTGGCTTAGTCCAGTGCACAGTGAATCTGGGATAGACTGTGTTGGCTGGGGAAAGTGCAAATGATTATTTTATTTTTGAAAGAATGCGTTTGTTGAAAGTAATTTGGCATTGTACCCCTTTGTTCAACTGGTTATTTTACAAGAGAAAATCTGGTAAAGTACCTGCTCACGGGTACAATGCCAGGGTTTGTATTAGAAGATGAACCAGTTATTTTCATGTTATGAGTCTGTATCCTTAACCACTCTTTGCCCTGGAGGCAAAGAAGCACAGCTGTGTGCAGCTCGACTGCGACGTGACCCACGTTGATTTCGGCAGTGGGTGTGAGAACAGAAATGGCCGCAAGCGTACACGGCTCAGTGAAATGGAAGAGATGTGAGACTCGTGGCAAAACAGTTACTCAAAATGTATAAGGGACAGTGAAAACAGAGAAAATGAGGCAGGACTGTGGGAAAGAGAAAACTGGTCAGAATGCCAACCCAGTTTAGTTACAGCTTAACTGGCTCCTCTGCTACTTCTGTGGGTGGTTGCATGCTGTCAACAAAAATACTACTATTAAAGACCATTTTGATGGTACAGCACTGAAATAAGTGAAATGAGAGAAGGGAAGAATGCTGGGAACAGGGTGGATAAGATGGATGTTGGGGAAAAGCATGGACTGGAGTAACTGGACGCAATGGGAGTACAGTATAGGACAGGGGTCAGTATTTAATTTGTCTCCATGGAAACACAGGGGTAGCTGTGCAAAGTGGAAGGAGGATCTTGGCTCTGCGGTCCCACTTTGGAGGACAACAGCAATGCTGCACTCATTAAAAATACCTCTGCCTATTATTCTGGACCTTTTATAGTAAAATCAGCGTTTGCAATTTGTTAGAGCCTGTAAAAATCTCCTCCGGGTAGTCGTTTGCTGCTCCAGGACATACAGAGCAACCACTGCAGCAGGTGCTTTATGGGCTACCATAAATTCCCCTGTCTAGGGAGAGAAGAACGACAGCTCATTTACAGAAGAAGGTGAAACTGTGACCTGGGCTCCAGTATGTCGGCTTACACCTCACGCACATAGTCTCTTCATGAAGTCAACAGGGTGAAGTGTCTCCCCCACAGTATTGGAGTGACACTGTGATATTAGTTATTGGTCTAGCTCCTTAACCACTACATTGCCAGATCATTTCATCTGAAATAATTTGCCACATCCGTTCAAACAAATATCTGTTCAAGTTTATTGAGGTTAATTTACTCATTTAGCTCAGTTTTCTCCAAGGCAAAGTACAACTCAGTACATTTCACAACAAACAAAAGCTTTAGATAGAGACATACGGTTGTCAAAGTGCAGTCAGTTTGTCAGATACCACAGGTTTTACCTGCAAACGTCACACAAGTAGCTGCTTATAAAACTGAGTTGAATAACATTACTAGAAATTGAATCATGAAGGATGATGTGATGCAAATTTGTGGAGATCAGGAGAGAAGTGGATTCAAGAGATGTGTCTTAAAACTCTTTTTCAATGTTAAAAGGGACTCAGCAGTTCTGAGGGACAAAGGTGTTCATTTCTCTACATCAGAATCAAAGCCGAGGACCTATGGACTTTTGATTTTGCCCCTTTTGTGAGTTTGACCATTAAGTAGTCAGTTGTGGAGAACTTTTGCTGCCATGTAGGGAGTGATCAAGTCTTACCTTTACAGTAGTAGATGTCTCACACAGGTCATAATTTTAACATTCACCCATACAAAGAAGCAGCAGCTCCTCCTGATTCTTTTATCCATAACCGCATGGTTACAAGCGTTAGTAAGAAGACAACTGGCTACTGTGAACCATCAAATCTCTCACATCAAAGATCTAGTGAACACACTGCCTGGTCTCACTCTATTCTTCATCAGCTGCTCTTGATTTTCTTTATCTGTCAGTTATGACAGGAGGCAAAAAAGATGACATAATTGTTTATCCACCTGTAATTTTCACCTGAACATCTACTTCCCAGAGTTCCCTGGATATCCGATTACAGGATTTCAAAATGCCAAGGCAGCCAACAACAGATAGCTGAAAATCTTCCAAAAATGTTTGATGACATCATTTTTGCACACATTTCAGTTTACGGAACGTATCAGTCATCAGTTTGTGGTAACTATCAGTCAGTTTTCACCACAGCAAACTCTGCTTTCCGCACGCTTAGCTTCAAACACAGAGTGCATTGACACAATTGTTCTGACAGTTGTGTTAAGTGAGACACAGCCTGAGAGGACTTTCAAAGGCCGAGTTCACAAGCTCCTCAAAGAAAGCTGCTTAAGTCAGCCAAGCATTCAACAGAAACGGTTCATGTGTTTTACTGGGGTCCGTCATTACGGTGCTGCCCACAAGATTACAGGACTGAGAATCCCATCTTAATTGGCAAGATTGAGAAGATAACTGCATGTCCTGGAGGCCACAGAACTCGCTGGCACAGCCTTTGGAAACATGTTCCCTGTATGGCTCTATTTAATTGGTGGGACAATGAGAAGGAAATAGTCCCCCTCCCCCTGTCCCCTGGCCGCACCATCCCTCTACTCTGACAAGCACTTTCCAAACAAACCCGGGCCGGCAACTTTATTGATAGGGTAATCCGAGACTGATTAATGACCCAATAATCAAGCTAACCTGCAATATATCACCAGGGGATCGATAGGCCCTGCGCGCTATACCCGTGGAAAGATCATTACCATGTCACTGTATATCTTCCATTAGCGCACAAGCAGACAGAGGGGGAAAGAGAGAGAAAGAACGGGCCCGAGATAGAGAGAGAGTAAGCCCTTTGTCTTTAATGTGTTAGAAATCGGACAGATAAAGTAAAACCTTTGTTTTTCCAATTTCCTTTCGGAGTCAGTCTTGTAGGACCCTTAACCGCCTCCCACCATCAATGGTGGAATAAGCTGGGACACAGAAGGCAGGACAGGAGAGAGGTCTCCACTGCTGCAGTGGCCTCACCAGCCTTAGCTTGCAGTACCAACTGTGGGACTTTATTTTAGTAAAGTTGGAGACGATAAATGGAGTGATTATAACTGTCAGGTAGGACAGTGCGGTGATGCTTGACATTGTCAATGCATGTCCATTCTGATCTGGAAAAAAAAACTGTGGGACTTGGCTGTTCTGGACTGAGACATGGGTGGGATGTGAGGTTCAACGTAGTACCTGTTACCTTTGAGAATCCCAGAGAAACATTTTATCTGTTTTTATTTGGTCATGCATTTTCCTGCCTCAGTTTTTCATTACAATACAGCCCAGACAATACCGGCAATTCCAACCCCTGTGCTTTCACAGCTCTGTAACCCACAGACTCATTGTGTTTGCAAAATGTGAATTTTGGGGTCCCCTTGGCAAATGATTATAAGCAATGATGAAGACAGGCATACAGTACATTGCAGGTCTGTATCTCCTATGGCCCCATGTCATGATACCCTTTCTCAGTACTTGTCCAGCTCTTTGCTTTATCTTCTGTCCCAGCATGACAGGCTGGTTGTTTTGCTGGGGAAAGCTCCCAGACTTTTTTAGTACATTGAAATCTCAGCCTCTCCTTATGCCCAGGCCACGTGTATCTTATCCAATTTCTTCTCCCCAGCCGCTTCCTTCATTTGTCTTTTCACTGTTCTGCCACCGTTTGCTTTATCCCCTCGCTTGGCGAGAGAAAAAAATCTGCTGACGGAGATACAATCCCCCATTTCCCTCTCTGAGGCAAAAGTGGTCTCAGATGAAATAAAAATAATAGTAAAAGAGGCTCACGGGATGGAAATGGCGGAGAAGTCTGACGTGCTGCCGGAGTGAGGAGCTCACTGAGTGTGTCTGGGTTCGATGGGCCGGCCTTGTTCATAACTACATCACGCCAGCAGCTCCTGCTCCTACTGCTGATGAAGTGTCACACACAGCGCAGTACAATAAAACAGAAGAGAACAGAACCTGTTTTGACTTTTTTATTGTCCCCCAGGGGGAAATGTGTTTTTCAACATTTACAAAAATTCATGGGGATCAACAAAAATGCAAACCTAAACAAAATAATATGGCACCACACAAATCATGGCAGAATTTCAAACTCACTGTGTAATTCAAGCAGATTTCTTGCAAACATTTACAACAATGCAGTGCAGTGGTGCTTTTAAGGCTCACTGCCCCCCGTAGTGTAAAACAGGCAGTCTTACAAATTTTACATGAATCATTGCTAATGTGAATTCTTGATGTATTTAATAGAATTTTCATGCAGCATTACTGCTTACTGTGCTTTGTCTCATCTTCATAAATAAACATATCAGCCTTGAATTCAGCTCTGTGATCCTGCTGTCTGGGATTTTGTACGTGTTGTAGTTTAAAACTACATTTTACAGCAGGTACATTTAACTCACCAACCTGGCTCAGTCTGTGTGGAGCTTGCATGTTCTCCCTGTGTTTGTGTGTGTTTCCCTCAACAGTCCAAACATATCTGTTTCAAGGGGACGTGTAATTCTACATTGCCTATAATGTGTGCCTGCATGAATGAATGAGTATGATTGGCTGCGATGGACGGGCATCCAATCCAGGCCTCATGCGGTATGTTTCTGGGACAGACTCAGGACCCCCACAACCCTACATTTTCTTTGGTTGATGAAAATTAAAAACATTTAATGTACACATTCAACCCATTTTCATGACCTGTATAAACACAGTTCTGTTGAGAGAGAGTTTGTCAAGGTCAGGGGTGCCTTTAGGCTCACGGCAAACAATGTGGAGTCTAGGACAGCACAAGCACAGTGAAATATGTAAAACACCATGGTGTGTGGAGTGTAGCAGGACTGGATAGTGGTGTACTGTGGGAAGACATGGTGATCTGGTGGAGAGCCACTATAACTAGCATTAATCGATAACCATTGGTTGAAGGACATGCACTGGAAACCTGAAGGATACTGGCTCCACTCCCCCTCCCTGGTACTGTTGTAATCCCCACTATATAAATGGGTCAAATACTGCAATATGCTTTGCATGAAATGATCAGCTATGCTACATATTAATAAGATAGAAAATGAGCACTGCACTTATCACTGATTCCTGAGGTCCATCTTCTGCAACCAAAATAAAGGGAAAAGAACTCTTGAATGAGGGACCTAAGGAAACACTGCAGATGAAGTGCAACTAAGAGGTGAGAGACACCATGGGGGGGTGAGGACAAGCTGGAGTGAGATGGAAGGTGGGGATAAATGTAAAGGGGGGGGGCAGGATGAGAGGGAAGAGGATGAAGGAGACAGATAGCAAAGGAGAGAAGAAAGGGGAGAAAGCAACGATAAGAAAAGGGAGACAGGAAGACAATCTGAGACCTGTGGGAGGTGGGGCTGCTCCACGGGGGGGTGGAGAGAGGGTTCAGGTTGAGCTGACAGTAGCCCATTCATCCTCCATGGTAGAACAGACAAAGTGCTGGTGCAAGCGGACGGGGCCCATAAATCACCTGCCACCAGACACGCTACCTACAGCTTATTACATTCTGGATGACAAACACCGGCGAGTCGGGTCGACCGCAGCTCTCTCCCTCTCTTTTGCTCTCTTTCTCTCCCTCTCTCTCTTCCTCTTGCACTCTCTCGCTCCCTTTCTTTTCCTTCATCCCTCTCTCCCTTCCTCTCTGATGCCATGGAGGTGCACGCATGTGTGCAGACACACATGCGAAAAGATGGACACACACACACACACACACACACACACACACACACACACAGAGAGCAGAACAACAGATTTATCGAGTATTATCAGCAAGTGCTGCTTTTATTATCAAACAAATCAATGTTTTAAGGGGCTTTAAGAGACAATGTGAATTGAGCTACGGATTGTGGGGAGAATGATGATAGCTAAAGTCTTTCAGTTCAGATTTATGTATTTATCATTTACATTTGTTTTATTCCTTTTATGTGCTCCTGTACAGCTGAACTGTGTTGCTGCTGGCAATTGAGATGCATTGTTTTGCTTTTTCAAAGGGGGAACATTAAATTCTACCTTATATTCGAACTCAGGCAATCCATTTTGGAGTCCGACTGGCTGACGTGTTCTTGCTGAACTGGATTGGGATGGAAAAAAGTGTCTGTGCAGATGAGAGAGGGATAAGTGAAGGTGTGAGAAAAGGCTGTTTAAACACATATAAATAAAACATAAAAGCTATGAAAGCACAATTTGTTTTTCCCTCAGCTACGTCCCCTGCCATCAGCACCAGTTACCTGTAGACAAAGACAAGCGTAAAATGAAGCCTGTGGGGGGTGTTTTGGTCTGGAAAGAGACCACCCTTCACAGCTAAGGTAATGAACTCCCGCTTTACACATAGACCCAGACATCAGCAGTGTACATGAAGGCTGCACTGCTGCAATCCTAGAGAACCGAGACCAGTAGGTGTATTTCCAGGAGGTCAACAAATGACCAGATTCAGCATAATGCCTCACCTGGATTTATTGACCTGACATTTTGGAGGACTACAGTGTGAGTTTTGGTTTATGTGTATGATTCACCACTGGCCAGTAATGTAAATGCATGTGATTATTTGCAAGTTGTGGACAACCAGGACTACATTTACACTTTTCTAACTAATTCTTTCCTCTAAAGCAACCCACTATGCTTAAATTCATTTACTTGTTTATGCAGCAATGTAATTTTACCTTTCTGAAAGGTGCTACACCTGGTGGTGGGATTCAAGCCTCTCAAACCACTCTAGCCACCATGCAAATAGGCTCATGTGTCTGGCGAATAGTATCTTCAATAGATAGATAGATAGATAGATGGATAGAGGCATAAGTAAATGAAAAAACAAAGAAACAAGTCAGGGATGAGGTGGGTAATGGAAAAAAGCTATCATTTGTATAAAACACAATCCCCTCCTTCTTGCAGTGACAGGGATTTCCTAACTCCTGGTTTGCCCCATAATCACATGTTTGTCAGGATGGGTCACCAAGGGTGACTGTCCTTGGTAGCCAAATATTCTGCAGTACATGACAGCTATCCCAAATCACTACCACTCTGCACTGCACCACCGAGTGACAGGGTCCAGATCCGTGTTTTCAGGGGCCACTTATTTAGTGCTAAGTCTGCGAGGAAAGTCAGGCAAAGCGAAAAGACTGCTGAGACAGAGGGCAGGGCTGACGAACGACGGAGGACAGTGAAGGAGGACAGGGAGGCCAGGTGAGACCGAGGGCAGGCATGACGAAGGAGGACGGGTGATGAAAGGGGAGGAAAGGGTTTGGAGGTAACACAGTGCAGGCCTGACAAATGAGCAAGGGACGGTGAAGGGGAAGAGAGAAGGTGGGGGATGCCGAATGCAGGCCTGACGAATGAGGACAAACGACAAAAGTGGGGGCAGCGTCAGGAGTTAGGTGATTAACGTACCAGAGGGGGAGGCAATTAAGCAGCCCTTTTGGACAAGAGTTGGTCCTTCGTTCACCTGCGTGTCAGCTGGCCCCTCGGAACAGATGGCGAATGCTGCCCTCCCTGCTGCCGTCTGCTGTAATTACTTACCCAGGCGTAGCTACCTGGGGAGGTGTGTGTTTGCAGCACATTCTACACACACACACACACACACACACACACACACACACACACACACACACACTGTAGGTATTTGCCACAGTTCTGCATTTGGCCACTTGTTGTTGACTACTGTCTCAAACTGTTTGCTTCACTTGAGTACACTGGTGACAGTCAGTAAATTTTGAGACTGGCCACTGTGTAATGCTGCTGAATGTACAATACAGCTGTCATACTATTACATGTAACATATATGTGCTAGTAACTTGCAACCACAGCAGCAGCACTTGACGGCCACTGTTAGCCCTTACTGACTGTAGCATGTATGCATGCCATGTACCAGGAAGTCGCTGAATTAGATCCACGAAAGTACCACAAGTCAAAAAGGTAACACAGTATGTATCGCTGCTTGGACCCTGATAGAAATGCTACTGTTTTGTTCTATCAGTATGAACTTCCAAGGATGTGGACTTCAGAGGCTGTGCCCTCCTGATGTTATGGACCCCTAGGAGGACTTCCTGTCAGTTTTGCTTCAACTTGTTTGTTCTATCAAACATTCACCACTGAAAACACTGTTGTTTGAAAGTTGGCCGCCTCAACTCTACCTATACCCACATATACTGATATACCAGTGTAAACCCTTTCCCCCGTCCCCCACCCGTTCACTCACCCCCCCCCCCCCAGCTCTGGGCATCTGAAACAGACACACCATTTACAGTTTTACTGCATGGTCATCAAGGGCCTATTAAATCACCAGCAACTGTCAATAAAAGAGGGGAAATTGTGGCTGGGATTACGATGTTTGCATGATGGCGGCAGGTGAGATGGATGGGGAGGATTTATATAGCGTTTGCCGAGTCCTGGGTCGTAAAGTCTAATTACAAGGGGCCTAAACACTGCAGATCCCACGCATGGCTGTCCAATTAATCACGTCCTCTCCTCTCTTCTCCTCCCACTCTTTCCACTGGTGCTTGGACCCTTCCCGTTTCAGTTCAATTCCGCTGCTTTATTGGCATTGCTTAGACACATTTCTGTTGGCAGAGTGTGTCCCTTCTAATGGATGGAGCAGTCAAACTTCAGGCTATTATTGTCAAGGACTACAAAACTGCTCAAACTAATTTGAGAAATAGGCCAAGATACACAAAAAAACAGAGTAAAATCATTCATAAATATATTCATGGGGGTAAAAATATAGAGCTGTGAGGAATGTGATGATGACTCCAACAGTGTGTATTCTCAGTGAAGCACGTGAGAATGCCTGACTGCGATCCTGGGGTGTCAGTGCAGTGAAGACATTTTCTGCATTTTATTATTTGGGGGGGTGAAGTAATTATCTCATACTCCTCGAACTGTTCACCCACTCTTTACGTTTCTCTTGCTCTCAATCTCAAATAAACCAGTCATATTAGAAATCAACACTAATACCAGCCCCACCCCCAGTCTAAAAGGACCCCGACATCAGCGGGATAAATGGCAGGTACATTAGCGAATGAAGGGTAAATCTGCCCATACAGAAAGCTGAAGTGCAGACAAATAGGATTTAAACTTGACACGTGAATTAAAATGACAATGGCTCCCTATCGCACGAGCCCAGGAAGCCTGAAACTGTACTCTGGTGAGAAACAGCTGGAGATCGCCGGGAGGAATAATGGAGTGAGGCTCGGGTAAGCAGGTCTGACAGAACAGAGGGTGTGACGTCCCGGGAGTTGTAGTGGTGGCGGTGGTGGCGGGGGGGTGCAGACGGGGGAGATTGGCTAGCGACTCCACGTCGGGAGTCCCTGAGCACACTATCATGGGGTAGTTATCTGTAGGCTGCTGGTTTTCCACACTGTGTGGAAGTGCATTCCTCCAGTTGTGGAATGTATGTGTGCATTTGTATGGGAGGTTGAGACACAGGAGGCCTGATGAAAACTCCACTGAGCTCTTTGTGTGTAGGGGTGGATTTAAACATTTAAAAACTCCCAAACTAAAGTGAAGGACGTCAGAAAACATCGCCCCCCCATGATCACTGACATCCATGTGCATTTCCATACTTACTGGGCTTAGCAACCATACCCATAACCAACTCCAGATGAACATGGGCCTACCAGTCGTGTGTTGTTCTTTCCCCTTCATCTTATCAGAGAACCAGTTCAGCAGTCAGGGTCATGAAGAAGTCATGGAATTATTCTAAGGTCATTCCCAGGTGAACCTACACGTGTCCTACCCACACTGCCCCCTCAATCTTCCTCCTTTCTTCCACCTGTCAATAGACATACAGCAGCTAGAGAACGGATGGGAACAAGAGCTTTGGAATCTGATGTTCCGCAGTTTGAATCCTGCTGTAGTGCACTTGGGCAAGGTACTTACCCTTACTTACTCCAGTAAATATTACTCATCCATCCATCCATCCATCCATCCATCCATCCATCCATCCATCCATCCATTCGTTATTGTTTGCAGCTGTCCAAATTGGTAATATAAGTAACTTTGAAGGTTGTTTTGGAGGCATGTGCTGGAGAAGAATAATAGTTCTTTCTTCTTATGGCCACTGTCATTCTCAATTGCCCTGAGTCTAAAAATAAGGCAAGAAACACAATATGCTAATTAAATTAAAATTTCACATACATTAAAGGATGCAATTGATTAATGGGAATGTAGGTCTGATACTCTAGTTTAGTGGAGGTCATAGTAAGGACAGCTGATGTTATCACACAAAAGCAAAGATGCACTCAACAGGGCCAGTATCCTGAGCAATAGTCCCCAAATCTCCTTACAAGTTTCCACGTGCATTCAACACACCTTCTCTCTCTGTCTTCTCTTGTTGCTTCAGTTTTTTACTCTGATCAGATGGTCACAGTTTCAGAGTTGCAACAACATTTCACCACAGGATGTTTGTAAGATCCCAACTCTGCACACATCATCTCACCCAGTAGGTGAAGGACAGACAAGGCCCAGCACTGACCTGCACACACGTCATCACAGGGACAGACCTGGCCATCAGGCTCCTGAGGGATTTTCCAGTGCTGAAATTTCAAAGTGGCATATTTGTGATGCACACACAACAGCAGCGGGCATTAGAATAATCCCTTTCTCTCAAGTGAGAAAATCCCTAAGATAAATAAAACACTCCAGCTTCCTTCACTGGAAATGCCATGAGCAGATCAGAGAGATGTTTGCTGTGAAAAAAAATATCGCTGTGTCTCAAAATGATTAAACGTGGAATGCATTACTTGCCCAGTTAAGTTTGCATGTCTTCTTTGTGTACTTCTGTCAAGAAACATATCAAATGATGACAAGGTTTAGAGTCTCCTGACTTTAATTTCATGCTCTTTACCATATAAAAATTATATGTTTTTTTAAAGATACCAATTTTTAATGTACTGTGAGTTACAGCTGAAGGGCTATAATGGGGTTGTCAAGTGCTCTTCCTGACCCCCACTTGTGTATTTCAAAATTAAACCAGTCAAACAACAGGACCATCTGCAGACGAAATAAGTGATGATAAGTCCCCCATGCCTGTGAGGAAGCCAAACCACGGCGTCAATCAAAAAAGAGGACGTGAGCTAACACTGCCTTGATTCATATGAGGGCAGCAGTGAATGCTGGGTATTTTTTTCCCTATCTTCTTGTCGCTATCTCTGGCTCGCTTGCTCTCAATCTGTCATCCCATTATTATTTTAAAGTTGGCTATGGTGGCACATCCTTCACGTCCCCTCGTAATTCATTCAGGTCATCCGTCTTCCTCCCTGTCTTGTCCTGCTGCCACTCTTCTTGGCTGAAGGTGTCACGTGTTGGTCCTCTTGACGTGGAAAGGAGGAGCGAGAGTGTCAGAGGAGCAAAAGCAAAACAGGAACAAATTGG
Source organism: Arapaima gigas (assembly GCA_900497675.1). Taxonomy (NCBI): domain Eukaryota; kingdom Metazoa; phylum Chordata; class Actinopteri; order Osteoglossiformes; family Osteoglossidae; genus Arapaima; species Arapaima gigas. Next base: position 306,273 of record UFQX01000013.1, read on the forward strand.
AGAACAGGCACTGGAAAAGACAAAACAAAAATGGACAAAAGCGTCTGCCACCTGCCACTTTAGTGCAATAATTAATTTTGTTGCTTCCAATTCCCCTGCAGTGTTGACCAGTTCAATGCTCTGTCCTGGATTCAAGGGTGTGTGTGTGTGTGTGTGTGCGTGCGGGCGCGCGTGAGAGGCAGGCGCACCATGGGGGGATCGACATGAGGTTTGTCATAACAGTCATCAGTTACTGTCGCCGCGGCGCCGGGAGCTTAATTAACCCGCTCTCTCATTAGGATCTCTGCACCCTATGCCTCATGGATGTGGGGAGGGGGGTCCTGATTATTCTCTGGTACAGTCGTGGCCAATTACTGGTCCGAAATGGAAGAGCATTAATCAAATCTTTAGTATGGTGGCAAACTCAGAGATATCAGATTGCAGAAGGCTGCAAAACTAATATGTCACTGTCAGCAGGGCCGCAGAGGCATTTAGGGGATTGCATTAACTAGATGGCTCAGCTGAATACCACATGAATGTAATGTGGAATAGGCTCTGGAAGCCATTAGTGTGACATGGCAGAGGGAGCAGCAGACCTGCTCTCGCTCCTTAGTTATATTTTATTTCTCTTTCTTTCCTTTTTGTTTTCCATCACTTTATTAGGGCAGCAGTCGGAAGCGGATAGCGAGGGACAGAGTGGCTGAAGTGAGGGGGTTGTGAGGGGTCTTTGCACTCAGGGCCTCATGTGAAGGGCGCACTGGGGACAGCCACAGGATGTGTACACGTTAAGGTTTGTGTCGGGTGAGGCTTTCCTCCCAAATATTTCAGAGGAATGATACACTAGCCATCAAGTAGGTGCCCACTTCAATGAGTTTTTACTGACATAAACAATCATTGCTGGGTAGGTGTTAGTGTTACAGTTAAAACTGGGCGGATGTTTACCATACCTGATATCAGTGGGTTCCTATTAGTGACCACTCATGAAAACATATGAATTTTAAGAAATGTTACATGTAACTTGAGAGCAATTTGCAGCAAAAGCTGAGAGAATTACTTGTTGATGAGAAAATCATTGTAGTACATGCCTAAAAATGTTTTTTAATGCTCTTCACAAAGTTCATAATTGCATGTTAGTGAGAACCAGAGATTATATGTTTTTCAAGCCATTTCAAGCTGTCTTATGCTTTATGAAGAAAGAACATTTAATGATAAGCGTGGTCCCAAGCGGCCTGCAGGCTAATGTCATGGTTGATGAAAAGCTACCAATGCTGGGTTCACTTGCCAAAGTAACAAATTATACACACTTATTTGGCTTCAGTTCTGTGCTGGTATTATTTTGGTTATATTTTGCCACACTATATGCTTAGTTTAAATCCAGTACAAAGGCACTCCAGGCAGTTGAATTCAACAATTGCACATATATACTTCTTTAATCTTCTGTTGTGTATTGTTATGCAGTTTGAAACAGTGTTTGAGTTCCCTTTTAGGGAAAGTTAAACTTTTATTAAGTTGTTTTACTTTAAGGCACCTGATGTGAAGAATCCAGTAGATTTATGAGCCAGTTCACCGGGTGGAATAATCATTCTTTTGTACCCTTTGTACCAAACACCAGCTGAATGGCTATTTATGTGTCCGGGAAATTGTACTGGATTCTGGTTATGGACCTTCCCCAAGGGTTACAATAGTTAGACTTATCCTGTGATATGAACCTGCTCCATTATATAATGTACTTGATTTGAAGACAACAATTCAAATGGAGGACATTCAAAGTGAGTCATAATTCATAAAAAAGTAGGGAAAAACAGAACTCAAGCACTCCTTTGCTGTGAACAAATCTGAATCTGGAAGAGAACACATTATGCTTTCATCGAGTATTTACTTGAATAGAAGGGGCTACAGAGAATCGCTTTAATTACACTGGAAATGTAGTTAGACAAGGTCTGCATTATGTTCTTGATATTTTCAGATGATTCCAAAATACAGTCATGCTCCAGTTTACATTTTCCCTATTTACCTCCTCCCAATAGAACATTTTTTGTTTTTATTGCAAACATTCTGTTTAAGTTCCAAGCTCCCGATATAACGTTTTTAACCTGTGTATACAAAAAAAAATGTACATTCTGAATCTTTGATGCAACATTTTTCAGCTGAAGTGTGGAGTTTAAAACTTCCCATCTGTGATGTATAGTTATAAAAAGTGAAAAGTTGATTATGTGTTTTTTTTGTATTGTCCCTGCTGGGTAGCCATAGCGTCTGGTCTGCAATAAAGTTTCATTTATCTGTGTATCTGCTTACATGCTGCAATGTCTTACACCATCTACGCTCTGTCACCTGTCACAACATTCAAACCATGAGTGGAGAAATTTTGAGTAGCCTGCTGACCGTGAGTGAGTGGGATCTGCTGTGGCATTGTGTCCAGTCAGCTGTCTAAAGAGGGTCGGACGCACATAGTGATGTATTGTTACATATAGAGTCGGTATTGCTAAATGTTTGTTGCTGTATAAGGAGGACAGAGCGAGAGTGATGATGGTTAGTTATATGGGCATTTTAAAACGTTTTATTGGTATTTGGGGAAATTGGTTGAGTTTTTTTGGGGGAGTTGAAAAAGATTAAAATTTCCCCCCATTTAAAATAATGGGAAGTAGGCCCACTGTTTAGATTTCCTGGTTTAAGTCTGACTTTCACAAACCAATTAAGAATATAAGCTGAGGTTAGAAAGTACATAGAATGAAGAAATACCCATGATATTGAAAAATTTGAGAGCACATTTTGATTGTGCTAAAGTTTCTGAAAAAAATCATGAAAATATTTATCTTTTGGCCTTACTCTTGCTAGAGTTACAGATAAACAAACCAACACTCAGACAATGAAACAAACAAGCCAATAAATGAGATACTTGCACTTATTTATGGAAACTGTCAAACATTCATTGACCTTTTGTCAGGTGATGCAAAAGCTCATGCAGAAGGGCCTTTACCTCTTACCTCAACATATGAATCTACTCTTGTTCCCTTCCAGCACTGGCATCATATTCATGAGCAACAGAGAGGAATTCCTCAAATACCAGGCGCATTGTGTTGGGTGGATGATACTGTGGTCCAAGAAACAAAAGATGTCTTTGTATTTGAGGGGTGTACAGAAATGTCCTGACTAACCAAGTAGAATCTTGATGGTGGGTAAAAAAAAATGTAATCACACCCTAGGATCCATGGCTTAATGTGTCCATGCTACCAACAAGCACAGCCTTCCAGAATCCCAACGATGCCATGGCATTCTAGCTAGGTCTCCCAATCACCAGTATTTCTACCTGCTCTCACTGAATGGAGGCAGATGGCAAAGGTCTAAGGACTGTAATTATTCCAAAATGCACAGAAGATAATTAAGTTCAGGCACTGCTCGTATATTATGCTCCGCCAGCCTGGAGCTGAGTTGTGACACCTCACATCCTTGTGAACTTTTCAGTACATTTCATAAAGTCACAATAGAGTTGTGATTAACTAATGCAACAATCACAGTGTTGTAAGTGAAGATTAAACATTTACATAACTTTGCCAGGACCTTAAAATTGAGGTAGGTAATCTGACTAAGTGGTCATCTGAGCTGCTGCAGAATGAGGAGTCAAGGAGTTCAGATCGAATGGTGAGAGATTAGAATAGAAGAAAGATTGAGGACAGCAGCTCCATCAGAAATATTTACTAGGCGCTATAATAATACCTGAAATGAAAATCAGTGCTCTGCTTTTATTATTTAGTTAAAGCTTAAGTAAATGAAAAATATATGTGGTTGTACATCTTAAAACAACATAAGGAAGTCAAAAAGCAGATGTAGCGAGTCCAACAGTAAAAAAATGAAAACATGATTTGTATACTGGTAGATTTAAAAATGAATGCACTGAGTGATTTTACACAGTGCAGTAAATCCCCTGTCTGCTATATATTTTATTGCATTTATATTTCCTAATTAACCTGAAAAAACACTTGTGGGCGATCTGTTGTGTGACACGAGTGGAAACCCAGAGGACAACGCCACTGTGTGACAAAAAAAAAAGTGCCGTTTGCTAAATGCAATAAAACAAAAACAGAAAAATGTAATAAATATATTGCTTCGCCATTGGACTTGCCTCCTAAAAAATAAATAAATAAAACTCCAACAGAAGGGTTTGGTTTGCATGAAGACAGGAGAAATAAATTACTGAGTAATGATATTAAAAGCACAAAGTCGTTAAGATGCCAAGTTAAGACACTATAAATTCATCCACGGCTTCCACCGCATGTCCCCACGTAGAGTAATTAAATTAGATTTATGAGCCATATTACATCAGTGCTAGATAGTTCATTTTTCCTTCCCCTTCATATTTCCCTGCTTTATTAGACTGCCTGACAGGCGGCTAAAAAATATCGTGGAAATTTCTTGGCCCTCGCCGGCGAAAAGCCTCTCTCGGCACTCTGTCTTTTGTTGTGTCAGTCCGCCCTGGTGATGATGGATTAAGCTCTCCACTTCTTCCCGGAGTGTGGCGGCGGGGCTGCCCATGACACAGCCAAACAGCTTTATCTTCATCGTCACAACCCCCCACCCCACAGCCCCCATCTCCAAGCCGTACACCTTCTGTCCCCTCTCCCCTCTTCGGCACTCTCCTGTTTTTCCCTCTCAGGGAGGCAACCAGGTGCATGGAGATACAGAGTGTGAGGCCTGAGAACCGCAGCTGTGCCTCTCTGTGCCGTAGTGGATGCACTCATGGTCTCCTTGATGCCCACTGCTGCACCAGCCGTGCACCAGGTGTTGACATACAGAGTTAGGTGGTGCACATAGAGCACACACTCATACACCGAGTTTTTATGTAGTGCTAAAGTCATCGCTCCTACCGTAGGAAAGTGTGTGAGGTTGGCTTCGCCCGAGAGTAGGAGGGTTGCCGTGACAGCCAAGCGGAGAACAGAGAAGTTATCATACACTGAAGTGTGTGTGCATGTGTGTGTTTGTGGCAGGGGGGTAACACCGCATTCGACAACATCAAACGCGCCCGAGGAGCCCGGCACGCAAACTCGACTAATTATCTTGTCTTACTTTGATTTCCTTTGGTTAAAAGGAACATCAGAAATAGACATCAGCACATTTTCCTTCTTGGCTTTCACTGACAAAGTGCTTTTTTCTCTTCTGTGTTCATCCAGAGGATGTTTGCAGGTAAGAAATCTTAAAGTCAGTCAATCAGGAGTGGAATCCAAATGCATTTCTACATATTTGCTTTTAATAGGTTCTAGAATCATGGTATAAAATTAATTTTTGCAGATTTTAGATTGACATTGTTTCATAGGCTTGGATTTGTAGTCAAAACTGATATTGGGTGTGAGCTAAGTGTAACTCTCAACACTTAAAGAATTTAAAGGAATAACTTATTGCTGGTGCCTGAATGTGAGTTCAAATCCAACTCAGTCTGTGTGGAGTTTGCATATTCTCTCCATATTCATACGTTGAGCTTCATATGAACTGAAGACCCTACATTTCCCATATTGTGTGGCTTTGTGACTAAATGAGTGTGTCTTGTGATTGACTGGACCACTGTGACCCTGCACTGGAGAAAAAGTTGGTGGATGAAATAATGTAACCCTCCCAAATGAAAAGTGATTGATGTTTAGAGATAGCAGGTTAAAGAATGGTTAGGTCATGGACATCTCAAATTCAAATTTTAGGTTAACGTGTCTCGGGAGTTTTACCGGTGCACCCTTGAGCCACCCTGAACTTACCCTTTACAATATCCAGCAGTATTGATGGTAAAAAAACTGAGCGTTTCCTTTGGTAAATATGTCAGCAAACAGGAAAACGACAACATCTCTGGAATAGAAACGCCTTGTGGAGGCCATGCATTGCAGCGCTCTACAGAAAATTCTCCAGGCCTTGTAGTGGGACAGTTAAAGCAGACCATGACAGATTGACGCAATCTCTATGCGAATTCAATTTCCACCATGGGTCAGAACGCCTCCATCCCCCTACTCTGCACTGCCACGGACATTAGTAAATACCACCGGGGTGTCACTGATGCCCGAAGCCAAGCCATATTGGGTCGCCTCATCACTTATAGCAGCTCCACGGCTCCAAAACTTTGTGCGGCTCTGAGATGTTGCTTTAAAATTCCGAGCAAAACCTGCAGCAGGAAGACGCAACCAGAGGGGTGGCTGCAGGAGAAGAAAAAGGGAGGGTAGATAAAAGAACGCAGGGAACCTGTGCAAGTGATGGTAATGAGCTGTGACACTTTTATTATCATTATTAATTAGCACTTTTCAACCTACCAAATGAAATCAATATGGTGGAGTGAAACAAATTTCAACAGGCCATTTGGATCAATCACGGCGAGTTTTTTTATCTACATAACTGCCACTAAACCCAGCTCATTAGCACAACATTACAGGGTAAGGAGGAAAGATTGGCGGGATTTTTAATTAGAGGGACATAAACCTTGGGACCATTTTTCTTCCCTAGTTCACTTTTAATCTCATTTGCAATATTTTCCCCCCTTTTCCACCTTTTTTTATTCCGTCGATCCATCCCTCTCCCGCTCTCTCTCTTTTCCCTCTCGCTCGCCCGCTCTCTGCCTCTCTCTCCCTCTCTCAGTCACTTTCCTAATCCGTTACTCGCACCTCTTAATCAGACAACCAATAAAAATGGGATTATAGACTATCTACAGAAACTCCACATTTCTGAGGCCGGGACCGTGTCCCTGTTTACTAAGCCCAGATTTTCCTCCATGCAGAACTCGACACTTCCACTCGCTTGACATGATAAAGGGCTCAAACAAGCACTGATATTAATATTTCTCTGCACCCTTAAATCTTTAAGGTCCCCTATGATATTCAAATTCCCCTCAACCCCCCACCCCGCCGACTGTTGTTGCCACGTAAAGAATTACCCAGAACAAGATGTTACAGTTTTGTCAACCATAATGCAATGGAATAACTTTTTTGTGTGCTATTATAACAATAGCAGCTACAGCACTAACAATAATTACCATTAATATTATTGATGCTGTTGTTATTTCTGTCCTTGGTGTTTTGTTGTTAAGCAAGAGGTAGACCCAGTGGTGAAGAGTGTCTTCTTTGCCCTTTGTAATAATTGCGGGGGCATTTTCAGCAGGCTTTGCTCATTAATTAAAGTTGTCTTCTTACATTTTTCTTATTTGTTTGTTTATTCAACTGCTCTGGGGCCTTTTTCTCACCCGTGTTACTTCCTTCTCTGGTGGCACCACAACTTCTGAGCCTCTGGGCTCCCCCTGACAGTGAGCTTCCAGGTGCACATGTAGGAACAGGTGTAGCACACCCCAAAGTGTGACTCAGGGTGTCACTGTAACTCCAAGGCCTTGTAGGAAGGGTCGTGGAGTCACGTCAGGCCAAATGGGAATACATAATGGAATCTGGTGTGTACAAGGTTTTCTCAAACAGGAACGTTGGCTAAAAACATGTACTTCATATTGGTAGATCTGTTGCTCTACCCATCATGAATTGCTGCTGTCAAAAACACATCATTATTGTAGGTCTAGTTCTAGATGTTGTTGGTCCCCTGTCACTGACTGCTAGTTGAAGCCCAGATGAACTCCATCTGCAGTGTGGTACACCCCATCAAGATCTATATGATGCGCATCTTCAGGCCATGCAACTGTCATTTTGCTGAAGGGTCATAAATCACCCTTCTTTCTTGCTTTGGCTATGCAGTGGTAGAACAGTCCCACCTTCACACCTCATTCCTATATAGTTTTCACAAATAGACTTAAAGCCTGCCTCTTGAAGCATCATTTCACCCCTGAACTGCTAAAGTCATTTTCCACTCATTAAACTTGCACAGTTTCATATATGTCTATTGAAAATTCATCTGAGCACTAGATATTGACTTTCTGTATTGGTTAGTTTATTACACCAGGTCCCCTGGGATGAGCCTATGGTAACCCTAATGCTAGGCTGGTTACCTGTTGTTAGATTGGTTATCCTGTGATGTGTTATGGTACAAGTAACAAGACTGCACTTTAATGATTTTCTATACATACTCAAAAACCCTGTGTTGCTGTCTGTCATGATCCCGCTCCCACATGTTGCCCTGGAGCATGATGAAGGCAACCAAGCATAGCCGGATGGGAAGAGTTCACTGAGAAAAAATAGTCTAAAAAGTGACTGGAGTTTGTGTCTTCTGTGTGCTACATATTCTAAGGGATGAGGCTCAGCACACGTGTCTACAGGCTGCGTTGGCCACCCCTTTATGCCTTGTTTTATTGAGCGGACTGCATGCTGAAAATGTTCTCAGCTGACACATTAGTTTTATGAAAGCTCGTGTGGTGTTTTGTCTAAGGGTGTACGCATACAGGTTTGTGTGGGTGTGCGTATGCCACTATATCACTGCACCGGGGGCCTGTCAATGACCCCCTCCACACCCCACCCTTCACGCCCCACCCCCATCACCCTGCTGCAGAAACAGGGTAGCGCAGTTAATTCTGGCCTAATTTATTACCCTGCTTTCCCAGGCCTGAAGAGCCATTAGCTGCACACACTGACACAGCACACTGGCCTGTGTCGTAATTTATGGTCTTATTACAGGGAAGGAGCAGCATCAATTAATTACACATTAAAGTGTTCCTGTCGCCGCGATTTATGGCTGGGTAAGAAGGGGTTATTGGGGGAGTGGGAGTGGATGGATTGGTTTCTGGTGGGGGTTGGCTGTAGGGAGGAAGGTCGGGAGAAGGTTCGAGGCGAGCAAACAGAAAAACGGTGTTGATTGTTTGAGCTGGTTTGTGCATTTTTAATTAACCAGCGGAGGAGCGCAAACAAAAGGGAGGAGACGCCTGGCTGATGGAAATAACAGTCAGTGTTCACAGGGCATCTGCCGTTTCCCATTCTGCTACGCTTCTTGGTTGGCTTCAGAGTCTGAGAGAACAATTCAGATTTCATTTCAAACAGAAAAAAAAAAAATCAAGATCTTTTCATGCAGTTGGATTTGTGGCTATTAACCATCCCTTAGCTCATGGGATTGTGAGGGCAAATTCCAATGTTAAATTTGTACTCCAATAACATTTACGCATGATATACCCATTCATATAGCAGGGTCATTTATACTCTGGTTATTCAAAGTAAGTACTTTGATCAAGGAAGCAAGTCCTTTGACTGGAGTTTAATGCTGTAGCTACTGAGCTGCCCACTCCCCTATTTATCATATATGTATTCATACAAATACACTTTTCACTACTGTTTTTTTGTCACACTTGCATTGAAGGATAAACAAAACCACTGCACTCTAAAAAGGACAGTCAGCAGCTCTGTGGCTATGCAATAATGCACTGCAGTGTTGAACACCTGGACTGTGTGTTTGTGGGCTTTGCTCTTACCAGTGACATAGACCAAGCAGAAGTCAGGTGCTTAATCGAGTCAGGTAAATCCAGTCGGCAGCTCATCTTGCTGAATGATATATAAGAGATTAAGTTGGGGGGGGGGGGGGTGACACACTAAACCAGCTCTCCATCAGCCCCTGTTTGCCCTGCTGTTTTGCCCTCTGCATGATCTCTGTGGAAATGCCTCTGCGCCGGTCCAGGAGACTCCTTCTTGTGTTCCACAAGACCTGCTGACATGGCTTCCATCCTGTAATTATTATTTTCCTTTAACTTATTGCTGTAATTTTGGTTTGCAGGATTGCAATCAGTCTGCCCCCGATGTCATCGCTCCTTCTGCCCCCCTCTGGCCTCTGGCTGCCTGTACTGTCTCAAGGACACCCTGGAGAGCGTTATGGGAAAAAAATCCATTGAAGGTAGAGGCATGCCAGCACGGACTAATACGTCATAAATAAACCTTCTTTTGCTTGCACACACACACACACACACACACACACACACACACACACACACACACACACACACACAGTCTTTCACAGGGTGTGGTCACTCCTAACATGAAAAAATAACCTTGAAACAACTGTGAATGCGGGAATGGGTCAAATAAAATACACCACTTGCCATCACTACAATATGTAGGAGACACAGTTGCTTGCAATGTAACCTTCCTCCCTCTAAGCAATGTTGAAGGCTGTGGGCTATGTGCCTGGTGGGAGTTGTAGGCACCAGTGGAGGATGTGGCCTCCATATTGTACCCTGTACCACTGCATCTGCGTAAACACCCTCAATAAGGCATTCATAACATTATCATAAACACGTCACGACGCCCCATCTTAACTGGCCCTGACAGTTTATGACAGCTGTCATAACACCTACGACAACTGTCATAAGCTGTTACTAGGCATGAGATAGTAAAATGTCACATTTGAACATTTTATCTCCTGCTCCCCAACAGATTGCATCAGATGTCATAAACTGTCATGACCTGTTATGACATCTTGTTTTGACATGTTTATGAAAATGATATGAAGGCATTAAAATGGGGTGTTCAAGCAGAGTGTTACCATAGCAGTCAGCGTGACATTGGGCAGAAAGGCGAAGAAATCATCCTTGTTGCCTGGGCTTTGTAGGTAAATAATAATCCTGGCTGTTGGAGGATGGTTTCTTTAAACCCCCCAGGAAGAAAAATCCTCTAATTACACATAGGTTTTGGGGGGCAAGTTTACAGTCAGACCAATAACTCTGCCGCAGTGAATGTTGCCAACAAATCTGCTCAATTTTAGCTGCTTTGCATAAATTTATTAGACATTGGTCTTTGCATGGTTGAGTTTGGTATTCAGCCAGTAGGCCAGGTTTCTGCAGGCATCCGTCAGTTAGATGCTTTTTTATTTCTCTTAAAAAGGAAAAGAACAAATACTGAGGCAAATACTTGGTGGTGCTATGGCTTACTGAGGGGAGAAGAAAGCAAAGGACTTGCTGGTTTAGAGAAAAGGGGGAATAAAAGAGCCACCATGACCTCATGACATAGTGGGATGGTACTGTAGACCAGTCCTTGAAAGATATTGTTAATTTGTGGTTACAGAGGGGTTCAAGGCTGGGGCAGTTCAAGATGAGTATGGGAAGAGAGGGAGGGATTGACACTGCAGGGTGTCAACAGATCAGGTGTTGCAGATACAGGGGTTCCAGATGGAGGCGTGAGACAGGGGGGTGGACGGTTTGGTTAATGGGACAGCTACCACGACCAGCAACAGCAAATCATCAGAGCGCTGAATTCTAATTAAATGTCACAAAGTGGGTTGTGGGGCCATTATTAGTTCCCAGATTCCCTGTGTGACTGGCAGACAGCACACCACAGCGGCGGTTCGCCTCAGGCTGAATGTGGCCGACAGCCGCGGCCTCGAAACTTGAGCCCATCTCAATGGTAGAAGTGCACTGGTTTTTGTCTCCTTTCACACCCAGGCGGTAGAAGCCGCAGAGGTGTAAATTGGCGCCGAGGGGATTTTGGGTTGGGGCCTCTTTGCCAGGTCCCTCAGGTGAAACGTAACACGTGGCACTTCATTAATCTAACATCCTGGTGTTATTTAAATGTTAAAGGTACTTTGAACTATTACTCCTCTTTACCTCTGTGTATTCTTGAGCACTTTTTCAATGGTTGTTATATCTTACCTGCAATAACCCAGCTGCCCTGTTACTCTGCGTAAAATTGCTAGTAGTTAATAAAATGTAAATATGATGTAAATATGATTGAGTATTGTCTGTTTTGCCATAATAAGCTGCTGAACTGAATCACACAGACTTTACCTAGTCTATTCTGTGTATTTCAAAGACATAATATGCCATTTTCTCTATGGATGGAACAGTGGTGCAGCAGGTTTGGACATGGGTTTAAATTTGGCTCAGTGTGTGTGGAGTTTTCATGCTTTCTTCTCTGTGTCGGTGGGTTTCTTCTAGGTGCTCCGGTGTCCTCCCACAGTTCAAATACGAGTTTCAGGTGAACTAAAGGCTCTAAACTGCCCTTAATGTGTAAGTGTATGAATGAGTGTGTCTTATTGTCCTGCTTCACATCCTATATGTACCCTGGTTCTGGGATTGGCTTTAGCCCATCTCAACCCTGCACTGGAGAAGCATCCAGATAATTAACCATTTTTGGAAAGACTAATGGGTATTAGCTGCTGCTGCTCCAAAAAAAAGGAGCATTATATACCTCAGACATAGTGTTACTCAGCTTTCCATTTCGGACACACTTTTCAGCTATTCTTTAAACTGGTCCCTGCATACATTCAGACCTTAGTGGGGAAAGGAGAGGGTGCTTTCTCTTCTTTAATTTTTAGCTTAAGCTTGTAAATCAACGGCGGCACACCAAGCGCCAGCGCCTGCTTCCCGTAAACGCTAAACACCAGTCTCTGCCTGCAATGCCCCATCCATCATCAACGAGAAATTATTCTTCACCGCGTATAAATAAATGTGATGGACTCCGTTTAGAATAACAGTTTGATACTGAAGCATGCATTCATTTTTTTGCAATAAAAAAACGTTCACATATGTAGTTGAAAATGTAGACTCGCACGCACTCAATCTTCGACCGAACATACAGGGCATTCATGAAAAACACAAATATAGGCTCAAAATCGCTCATAGACACGCCCTGTGCCAACAAACACAATAAAAACGGCTTTCCTTTCTCACTGTCAAACATTTCCCCCGCAGCAGGAGGGAAAAAAAATGTTTTCAGATGTTGACAGCAAGAATAGATTGCTTCCATTACGCTGTACAAGACACGCATTCCATTCGAACGGAGGTACTGTAAATTATCGGAGTCCAGGCCAGTAACAAGCCTGGAAACTCAGCACTAATGGGGTCGCTCCGCCGAGACGGAGCAGAGCTGCAAATCAACCCTCCCCCAAAGCAACCCGTAATCCATCAGGTCAGCAGGTTGAGGGCTAGAGGGCTGGACGCGAGTGGTGGGTGTGGGGGGTGTGTGAGTGTGTGAGTCAGATAGGGCGAGGTAGACTGCCCTTTCAGCATTCTCTTGCTGGGTCACACCTGTGCACAGGTGCATCCCCTTCCCTCCCCATCTTTCACTCCGGAAGGTCAAACAGCTCAAACACACCTTTCAAAATGCCGACTTTGGCCTTAAACTTGACACTAGCCAGTGGCTGTCGTCATCAACAAATAGGCTGTTTGTGCACTTTTAGAAGTTTTCTTCTTACTTTATGTTGTTTCATTTTGTCAGAGATCGCACTGTTTTGCGCGTATTGTTCACATTATACGAAGAAGGCACTGTCAAGTAAGATAAATTGCATTTTGTGACTGTTTATGTCAGCCTCAGAAACAAATGACGGCGTATGATTAAGGCTGTGTATTTCCCAAATGTGAATGCAAGTTCACATGTGACGTGTGCAGGAGGAGTTGCCAAACACCCCCCCGCTGCTCTGTGCCTCTCCCATGGCACTCCGTCTGTAAAATCCAGCCCCTGTAAACACACATGCACACGGTGGGAGATGAAGTTCCCATTAAGCATGACGATCCATCACAAGAGCTGCCAGTTCCACAGGAACCAATCACTTTGGCCTCACTTCAGTTTCATTCAGTTGTTCACAGTGTGGGGGTTGCCAAATATACCCCAAAATAAGCTCCAACTAAATCATTTGTTAATTAATAACAATGCATACCACGGGTTCTCATATTTACGGTATATGTGTTTATTAATATTTACAGTTAACACCACAACTGCCCCAAAACCTTTTGTTGTGACATGACCTTGTTTTTTTCAGATGTTAACACTCTGAAATTGCATATGTATGGATTTATCAACCATGGACCTGCTGACCCCTTGTGCATACTAGTTTCTGTTCCAGCTGAGGCCCCTTAATAAACGTGTCTTGATTGAGATGTTCACCAAAGAAACTGCACGGCTGAAACAGTGATAAACTCCATGCCATGGCCAAGCCCCCTGATTGATTTTGATGGTTTTTAATTGTGTTAAATGGAATTAGTGTCCACACGCAGACTACTGACTGTACTCAACTTAAAATGTTGGAAGGCCATAAATTGCCTTGTAATAATAAAGAATTTTCTCTATATATGACTTTTGTGACGCTGAATAAATTTTTGTGAATTAGTACAGAACTTGAAAGGCTGATTGATTCCAGGTACCCAGTAGATCAAAGCCCAAGAGCTACTGAACAATACTCGCTGTAATCACTGATATGCAGAAATCCTAAACTCAGTAATGTTTGCTAATATAAAAATGTAGACTTGTGTGGCACTTAGAGGTGTGCAGGTTTTGGAGAATGACCAAGAAAAGGCTGGAGTGCAGCGACTTCTGGTTATCACACTTTTCCCACATACTAACAGAATTAAGCTAAACCAGTGAGTCCAGAATAATTATCTGCAAGGATATGGTCAGTTGGGCCCAAAAGGAATGAAATGTAACCCACTGTATCCAACCTCAGTAATGAAAAGCGAAACAGCAGGCAATAAAAACTGAAAATTGATGTGAAAACTCAAAACTTTACACATCTCCAAACTCACAAAACACGTTTGATAAAAATCAAACTTGAGAATAGTTTCTCACAGCACTCATAAGACTATTCTTCCCCTTATCTCTTCTTTATGATTCATTTAGAGAGTTTCAAGCTTAATTTTTCCCTGTTATTTCAATTGGCTGCACCTGGTATTCATTTCTTCCTGAGATTTTCTGTGTGTGACTGTTAGGGAGTTACCAAAACTTAGTTACTATGCCTAAATATAGACATATTTATTATACTTACCATCAGTGGCATTCTCTGAGTGATACAAATTGTTTTGAGCCCTCACTGATGGCATTAAATATTTTCACAATTTCTTTTGCCAATTTCTTTAGTTGTAAAACTCAAAAGAAAGTTCATTAGTAACAACATGCTTGACAAAACTGAAAATGATTCTGCCAGGCTTTCTTGATCAGTTATTTTATTTCCTATTGATCTTCACTAAGACTGTTTCTGATTTTTAACATTTATCCATTCATCCACCTGTAACCCATTCCAATGTACACTAATGACAGTAAGTAAAACTCACAGTATAAACCCCAGTCAGTGTTCTGTCTTAAATGTGATGGGGGCAAAAAGTCTCCACCAAGGCTCTGGAAGTGTCACACTGCAGATCTGATACCATCCTTAGAGCAGTTTTTCCGTTTTAGATCAGTCTGATGGACAAAGAAATGGATCCAGCTGTTGTAAGTAACTCTGCATGGCAGTACTAGTAGAAGGACAAAGAAAGGTTGCCACTCTGTCCCTATGTTCCTGGCATCTCCCTGTGCTGTGTTTGCTGGTGTACCATTCCTGCAGTGTTGGCAGAAATGCTGCTTCATGGGATACGTACTTCAGGATGATAACACTTAGGTGTGTATAATGGCTTCTAATGGAGACAAGACCTCCTTGCAAAACCAGGCTGGCTCTTTAAATTAAAGTCAAGATGTGTAGAAAAAGAATACTGCAGGGAAGACTATTAGAGCATATTTCATAAATACATCATTGTATGTTCCTTATGCCCTGCCATTTTGTAGACTTTTCTCAATACCTGTAGTATGTTCATCTGAGTAAATTTTTTGTGCAGCACCCATTTAAAGCAATAATTTACACAAGCAGGATAAATCTAGTCCTTGGAAGTCCTGGGTCTGGGTTTGCTCCTACTGGACCCCTTTAATTTCAGTATTTGGTCACAAGGTCAGCTCTGGCATGAACAAAAATTTACATGAGAAAACATGCTTCTACAACTTATTATAAACTAAAATATGAAATTAATATTTAATTTCAAATGTTATGACCGTATTTAGTTTACTTTGTCTAATCTTCACCTAACCAAACAAACATATGAACACACCTGCCCCCAACATCATCCCCCTAAGGGCAAAGATTAGGGTGGGATCCCCTCCTACTGGTGAAAAACCCCCCATAATGGTCCATTCTCTGCTACCTCTGGTGTTTCGTTCCGCTCGTTTGCCCCTGAAAGAGCTCCAAAGGGCCCTTTTCATGGTGACGACCCCGTCGCTCTGCTGAACAGCCCTTTCAATGGGCATCACGCATAATGTGCCTACACTGGTGTCACCCCTCCTCCCTCACACACACACAGGTTCCACTGTCCAAACTAGTCTGGCACTTTGATGCACCCTCAGCTGCTGATGCAGCACAGCCGTGGGTCTGGGTGACAGGCCATGCCACACCTGGTGACAGACACGTGTAATCCAAGTTGTGTGTGTGGGACATGTAGCGGGGGGTGTCACACAGGCTGGGTTCTCTGCATGGCACCTGACTGACAGCCTGTGCTGTGGTGACAGAGTTCTCTCTCTCCCCCCTCCTTCTTGTCCCCTCCCCCTTTTGTGTACCGAATCAATTTCAACTGATTCGACTTGACAAATGGGACATCTGTATTCCCAGAGCACTTTGAACTCGCAGAATGTACGAATGAAGAACATCGACTTCCAACGCCAACAAGAAAAAGAATGGGGAACGAGATGTTGCAGTGCAAGTAGAACCCCAGCGTTCGTGTACAGCAGAGCAATTACATGCAAAAGCACAAAAGAATTGCTAAAACATTATACTTTAGTCACTAACTGTTCATTACTTTGCGGTAGGACGTTAGTGCTGGTGCCACACTGAGACACACACAAAAACACAGCGGTTACCATATTTACTGTGTCATTCAGCGGCTAGCTGTGCGTTTGAAGTTCATGGGCAGAGTTTAATTTTCTGCTGACAATTTGCACAAATATTTGTAATTTTCTTTTGTTCCTGGCTCTGTTGGCAAATTTTTGTTTCCCATCATCGAACTGTATAGGGAAAATCATTTTCCGTTATAAATTGACTAACGCAATAAATTTGTCTGCTACCCAGCCGGCCTTTCTTCATTTTTTCATGTCCGTGCCTTTTTGCCAAGAGAAGAATGGTCATCCTAAGTGCAGCACATATGAACATCCTTGGGAAGCAGATAAAATAAAATCAAAAGAACAATATAGAGGAGACTCCATTTTCCACACCTCGTATTGACCCTTTTTCCCTGGACTATGTGGGACAGGAAGTGGAAAACGTGGCTTCCTGTTTAGAAGCCCTTTGAAGAGGCACTAACAGGAAACCCTCGGGGGCGCCGTTCCTCTCCTATCATCGACCTTCTCTCTAACCGTTGATTTACCGCTTCCACCCATGCGTTTAATCACTGATTTACTGCTTCCCCTCTCCGCCTTTTGCAGTTCCTGGCACATCCGGGCGGTCTTCGGCTTGTTATTAAAAACCGCCTCTTGGAGCACGGGTATTTTTGGTGATGACGACGGCGATGACTGCAGCAGTCATCGTCTCAGCAATTAAGTCAGACGACAAAGATGGACGCTTGAAAAAGGCTTTCATTGTGCTGGAAGTGGAGCGTCGCTGCGTAGGACGGCGGCCACAGGGGGACGCACACAGGAAGTTCATTTTGGCGAAATGCAGCGTTTCGATGCAGGTTTAACACAACGGCCGTGCTTGGGAACGTGAGGAAAGTCATCCTATGTCTGAGTGTTGTCTTACACACACACACGGTTGCCACCGCACATCCCCTGCAGCTAAGAGTCAGGTCTCTTTGCTGTGTTTTTTTGACTCTCTGTTTTCTCCCTTCTCCTTTGCATGAGCCGTTTCGTAGCTGTCAGCACCGACGCCCCATTTAGCCTTTGCCCATAAATCAAGTTGTAAATGAAGCCCTGGGTTTATTAGGCCCCAGTGAAACCGTTTCTCCAGCGCAGCCGCCTTGGCCTCCTAGGCTCCGGCACCAAGTCTGCTGACGGTGCTCTCCCGTTCACGCTGTCCGTCCCCCCGATGCCAACACCCCTCCACCCACCCTCCCCGCCAGGTTTCTGTCAGCTCGTAAATCTTTCGCCCGTCTCTCTGTCCATTACTGCAAATTTAAAAAAGTGAGGGCTTCTGTTGTCCTCTCGAAAGCTGAGCATTGCATTTGGGCCTGTGGCTGTGCAGGTGGATGTTTGTCTGGGAGCTGGTCAGGTCCAAAACGATGAGTCCTTAACACTCCTGTGCCATCACCACATTTAGGGCAAACTGGATCAATCTTTCTACATGACTATACAACAAGACACAGTCTGCACCACATTCTTTAGTGGTATAGCACCAGCTACACCAATCATCACCATCATTATTATAATGCCAACCCAGGGCAGCAGTTGGCATAATGGTTAGAGGTGCTATTTTGCCGTTGAAGGACCAAGTCCAAGTCCCACTTCCTCCTGCAGTACCCTTGATCAAAGTACTTATGATGAACTCCTCCAGTAACAATTACTCAGGCATATAAATGGGTAAATCATTGGAAGTTGCTTCAGAGAAATAATAATATCCAGTTAGTGTGTTTTCTCCACGACAAATTGCAGTTTCACCCATATGTACAGCTAATTATGTTGCTGTAATCCTCAGTTGCGTTACAGCACACCTCCTTAGATCTGGCAGTGTTCAGGATACACATTAGGGTCATTAACCACCATGCTACTGGTGGCCGGTCAGCATATCACCTATGTGCTCCACCCCCTACTGCCTGACCTGCATGACAGTGAGGATCCCAATGAAGTGACTGTGTCTAGCAGCTCCACTGGCCACGACCTCCTACGTGGCAGGTTGTGCCCTCCGCTCCACAGCTTGTTAGATGCGAATCTAAATCCTTCGACTGCAGGATCGACCTCTAAACCTGATGAAGTCACAAAGGTCTGGGGAGAGTGAGTAACTCTGTCAGTTTACATTTCATGGGTTCTTGGCTGCTTGTGCACAGCTGCAACTGCCTATTTGGACAACAAAAGATCTGCAAAATGGGGGATAAAAAGACCTGAACAAAACTAATGTAGCCCATTTATCTTCACATACTCAAATGCTCAGATCGATAGATAGACAGACAGACGGAAAGTCCTTTGGGGGTTAATATGCCATCTAAGATTATCCAAAACATTTAAATAATTTTTATTAGAACCATCTTGTTATACAGTGGTGTTCACAGTGGTTTGTGAATTGTGAGTTCACATATACACCGCTAGCTCACATGACACTTCTAAGGCATTTCGTTAAATTAATCTACTACTCGTGGAACAGTCAGTAAGTTTTAAGACTGATCACAGTGTGATGCTACTGAGCTCTTATTACACATGGTTTGCAATCACAGCACCATCACAGCAGTCAATCTCTTACTGCTCCACTTCATTTTCAGGGCATTTTGTTTCTCTGGCATTTTGCTTCTTTCACTTTTATAGGCAATACATCAATTGTTCTCTTGGGTGGTCCTCCTCTCACCTTCACATGAAGCAAAGGCATATACACTCCAGCTCTGACACACCCAGTGACAGTATTATCTGTCTGGCATGAGGGACAATAGTGGCAGCCAAACATATTAAAATAATCCTCTGGTTTGTTTCAAAAAGTTAAGCAGCCAGCTATGAATTACAGAAAAGCAACACAGATTTTTTTACCGATCTGTCACCAACATCTGCATTTTGCAAACAATCCTCCAGTGTCCAGGCCTCAGACGCGTGGACAGTTCTTAATAATGGTGTCAGAGTTGCTGGAGGCCAACACTTGCTTGCCAAATGGCAGCTTTGTGGCCGATGCTGTGTCCAAAGGCTCTTGTTCCCTCGCTTCCAGTCCTCCTCTTGATGCCTTCCACCTGCTCCGTCTTCTCTTCCACCTCATTCCTCGCTTCATTATCTTGAGCTTTTCTCACTCCTTTCCAACCCCCTGCAGTAAAGTCAGCAGAGGGAAAAAACGGTGTTTCCATAGTGTCAAGAGTAAACACTCATTTGAGCCTCAGGAGACAAACTTGGCCAATGATATTCCAGACTTCAATGGTTTCAAGGTTAATGGGTCAAGAGAGGGCAACAGGACATGGCAGAGCTGCTGTACTTGGTAATAAAAGAGAAACAAATACACGAGAGAAAAAGGATTCAGCAGCGAGAAGTGAACATGGTGACAGTGAAATAAATACTCCGGCTGGGATTCCCAGCTCTGCTCATTCAGTGGCAAAGAGGAGGCGTTGTCTACAAAAGATCAGTGTGCACCCCCCTCCCCCCCGGCCACGCACCCGCCTTCCCCTCCTTCACAATGGTGTGTTTTTAATCATGGCAAAATGATTTATGAAAACGTCAGTGTTGTGACTCCTCGCTTCCTTTCATTTTTAAATAGTTTGTGTTTTTTTCCTTGAATGATGGATTTATCTGCAGACAGGCCTAATATGACTTATAACTTTGAAATATAACAACCAGATGTGCAGATGAATGAAGAGCTAAGGCCAGGAAACAGGCCGTTCTATCTCTCTCTCTCTCTCTCTCTCTCTCTCTCTCTCTCTCTCTCTCTCTCTCTCTCTTTCTCCTTAAAGTATTTCTGCTCATTCTCATGTTGTCATTTATCCAGCTGTCCTGTCCATCTACCACTTGGGTTCCCTCGTTGCTGTTTTATACCACATTTGTACCACACTACCTCTTTCCCTCCCTTTTGATCTCCTCAGCCATCAGCACAGGAGCTGTAGATCCTACCGGAAATGCAAAATAAAGTAAATGCTGTAACAGTGCACTGCAGTTATGAAATGATAAAAGTGCAGGAGTAACGGACTGAATGTGAAATTCTATTTATTTTCTCTATCTCTGACACCCCTGAGCAACATGGTTCCCCTGAGATGCTCCAGTAAAATTTCCACCTTTATGAACAAATAAATTCTGAATGAAAGAGTTGGCTAAGCAACAAAACAATAATGAATGTAAAAACAAGCGACAGGGCAACCCGTGCAGAGCACAAAAGCAGAGAAAAACCCGTTTGTCTCCATAACTGTAGCAATATATAATGTCATATCTTCTATTTACCTCCCGACTACCTGCACGAGTGTATTATTTGCTAAATGTAAGGTGACTTTGTAGGATGGAGATATATGGATGAAGGATGGTGGATAGAGATAGATCAAAATAAAAGAAATATGAAATATAGTGATTACTGCTACATTTTAACCCATTCCATTTCATTGGTTCATTTACTTATTTACCTTTTAGCACTTATTTGAATAAGCAGGCTACACACACTTGCATTATATATAGAGCCAAGTTTTTTGCTGTTTTCGTACAAAATTAGTGTAAGAATGCTTGTTATTTTTTCACTGCTTTGGTTTTCCAAATGAAACATAAAACACCTTTCAGAAAAAGTAGCTGACTGGCTGATTTTATGTGGTTATTTATTTTTCAGTTTTATTTTAGGCACATCTCGTTTTAATTTTCCAGATGAGTTATAACTGAATTATGCTGGGAAAACTTATCCCTGAGTGGAAAAACAAACTGACAAAAATCCAGGTCATGTGCGAAAACAGCCAAATTTCATCAGATACTGTCACTTGTCGCTGACATACACTTCTTCAGGATGGTGATGTTCTCGTGTTGCACCTGTCTGTCTCTGTTGGTACCTGCTCTCTGCCTGTCATCTCCAAGAGCTGTTTTCCTCCTGGGCCTGTCTGTCTGTCTGTCTGTCTGCCTGCCACCCATGGTCCAGTCTTTTTGTCTGTCTGTCTACCTTTTCTTCCTCATGTCTGTCCCATGCTAATAATGTTCATGTTAGTGATGTCTGTCCATCTGTAATTGTCTCTGTTCCTCACATCTGGAGGATGCTTTCCAATCTGTTTGTCTCTCACATTTTGGAATGTTTTCCTGTCTATCTGTGGCATGTAAGAGATTTCTCCAGCCCAGTCTTTTTGTCCATTGTGTTAGGGATGTTATCCTTCATGCCTATCTGTCTTTGCCTGTCACATTTGGAGGAAGTTTTGTCCATCTCTGTTGCATTTCAGATATTTTCATGTCTGTCTGTCTGTCTGTCTGCCTGTCTTTCTGTCTGTTCCTTTCATCCCAGGTTGTCCTGCAACTATGTCTAACTTACACCCTGAGAGGATCTGTTAGAGCCAATCCCTGATGGTGCTGCAGCTCAGCAACACACATGCACTTTGGTTTTATATCCTTTAGCTTCATCTCAACTGTCTGTTACGCGTGTGTGTGTGTGTGTGTGTGTGTGTGTGTGTGTGTGTTGTTTGAGCGAGCTCTGTCCCTGTAGAAATGCCTCGGAAAGCCAGGGGCCCCGCAGGAAGGCTGTGCGCTGACACTTTGACAGTCTGCCGTGAGTGACGTGTGATCTGTACAAATTTCAGCACTAATAAATCTACCTGTCAGCACGGGAGACTTGAAAGGGCCAGAGCCCCGCGGCACAGCTTTAGCGCAACTTGTGTTGATGGAATTCTGTAGGCTGGAGAATTATAGCTGTCAGAGAAACGCCCACATCACATCTGAAGACCTTGTTTTCCCTTCGCTCCCTCTTTCGGCATCTCACTTCCTCAACACGCATCTCACTCCCTCTGTCGCACGCTCACACACACTTTCCTGTTTCGTTTCATGGGTATAATTTATTAGTAGCATTAATCTTTTACCTTAAACTCTGTGCAGTTTTATCTATGTGGGTATTCTTTTATTTGGGCTGTGTGCCTTTCTTAAAGATACAACAGCATGACCTGATATAAGACATAAATCAGCAAACTGCAGATTGTCTACAGTGTCTTAACCACCATTCTGTCAGCTGAAACTTATTTTCCCCTTAGGAGTTATAATTTCCAGGTCATAACAGTACTGTTACACCACTCCAGTGGAGTACCATATATTGATCACACTACTCTGTTACCTTTCCCAACTCACTGTTGCAATACCTGGGATGTGTGTGCAGAAACAAACACACACACACAACCTGAAGAAGAGATCAAAATGATTACAGTGTTATTAGGTGTTCCATTCGCGTCATTTCACACTCCTCCTGCGGGCCTTTATCTCATTTACTTGTCAAAGATGTAAGTAGCTTGTCAGAGGGAATTAATGTTTTGAGTTGGAGGTTAAACAGGGTACAAACTGGATACACTAGGGACGCCTTCACGTGCATTTAATCATTTTTCTTAAAACACTGATTCTGATGTTAATTCAATCATTTTCTATCGACTTATCTATCACATTCATTTCATGTGGTTGTTTTATGTGCACTGTTAAAATCAGGAGCATATTCTGGCTAATAATTTATGTTATCTGGACATTTCTGTAACAGTGGCATGAAAATTCTGTGGGGTTATATTTATATTTGTTAACAGTTTTGTGTCACACTGCACACATGTAAATAAAGAAGAGAAGCAATCATAGTGGAGAGCATCAAATAAAGTCTTGATTATTTACCCGCCGAATAAATGTTTCCTTTTTGAAGATTATCTACTTTATGAGAAATCGTGTCCTTTGTCTGATTAACCACAGGTAAAGGTACCGTATTATTTCAAAGTAATCTAATACATGAAGACTGGTATGCTGAGTGAGTTTAAAAGGCTGGAATTATCTGTTGGTCAAAATGAAGTTTTTCATTTGATAAAAGAAATGTAGTTTGACAAAATGAAACAGGTAACAATCCAGACTGGCTGACTCATTGCATATACACATGGTGGGAGTTTTTAATTTTCTCTTATGAATATTTCATGATGAATGTGTCACACACTTGGGGGTGAGAGCTGGAATGTGACGAGACTGTGACAGCAACACTGTTTTCCTTCCTGACCTTTGGCCCCCTAGTGAACTCCCAGCATCCCTGCGGCCAGGCTTCACGCCCAAGTCTAGACCAACAAACAGGAACAACTGGCCGAACCCTCGACCCCAGTGCTGACCCCAAAGCTCTCTGCTGGAGGCTAGAAACACAAGCCCTGCCCACACACCTGGCTTTCATTTCTCACTTTTAGCAGATTTATTAGTGTGTGTGCACACGCGTGTGTGTGCGTGCGCTCAAAGTTCTCAAAAGTGGAGTGCAATATTTATAGTTTCCCATGTTATAAAATCACAGAGTGGAATTTCTGGCAGACAGGACAAGTGTTGTATAACAATATCCATATCAAAATATGTTTTCATTCTATTTTTTCGTGTTTGGTTCCAGTTGACAGAAATTTTGACACTGCTGCCAACTAAGTTTCAACACGATTTTCTCAAACATGCGCTTTCTGTATTGCTGGAATTAAAGATGAAGGAGGCAAAAATATATGGCGTATCCACCAACAAGTTATACAGTAATATTTTCAGTGCGCATCGGCATGCAGTTAAAACATTTTTTATCATATTCAGCCAGCTGCCTTTCAAATTCATGAATTATCTTTTCATCGGGAAGAGTGCTTCCCAGTCTAAGTGCTATCTTTTTTCAGAGTTTGCTGGGATACAGCTGACACGTAGTTAAATCCATCTGTGAGTTATCTCACTAAGCCCCCCGCGTTTCCCTTTGAACTCGGCCACTGCTCCATATACCGCTCCCTCATAACTTGTTTCTGCCTCCTTATTAGCCGGTATTTTTTAACAGCAAATTACAAATGGGATATCTTTTGTTCTTTGGATATTTTAAACAGTGAAGACTGTACAGAAGCAAGTAAGTTCCTGCTAAAAAAATGAAGGGTTCCACTAAGTCTAGACAGAAACAGATTGTGTCAGTTTTGAGGCAAAGGGTAGAACAATGTGAGAGGAAGGTACGACCTCATCAGGGTTACAACAATATTATTTCTGAACCTAAACAACAGCTGCCTTCTTTTATAAATGAGACAATTTGACTAGATGCATAATTTAATTTAACAAACTCATGCATGTGCTTTGCTGGACTAAATCAACACACACCGGAAATCAATCTTATGACATTATTTCCAATGGCAGTATTATGTATATACTGTCTTTTCCTGTTTTTTCTTTGACAACTTGGTTCTAAAACTGGGCTCCTGTGAAGAGGTCAGAGTTAGGTTTTACCTTCTTTTGTACCAAGTTTCAAATAGATCGGTGTAGATCATTTATTTTGCTAAGGTTTCCCTCCTAAGAACTCGCAGTGATTAAGCCATTTAGACAGCTGAATAAGTTTTACTGTATTAGTGCGGGGTAAGTACTTCACTCAAGAGTATTACAGGAGGAGGGGGAGCTGAACTTAGAGCCACTGAACACAAGGTGGTAGCTCTAACCACAACACCACCTCGCAGCGCAGGGACATCACACATCTGTCAGACAAGCCCTTGGATCAGTCCAGTACTCATGGTGATCCTTTTTAGTTCCAGACGGCCTCATCCAGGAAACTATCACTCTGTAATGTGTTCTCACAAAAACACGCATTTCCCACCCAGGTATGCCGCCTAGCCCCCTGACCCTGATGACCAGATGACCTCTGCCTCCTCAGGCCGTGTAGCTGTATCTCCTCCCCATCAGACATGTTTCCTCAGTTCCCTTATCCTCCTCTCTGTAATGCAATGAGACACCAGGTGAGAGCTGCAGGTGGCCCCTGCCAGAGACTGAAAGGGAAGAAAGATGGACACACACCCCCAGTGTGCCCCGACACACACAATCCTCCTGTCCAGCCTGAGCATCACTCATTAGTCATCTTTTGTCAGGCAGATCAAAGGCGAGCCACAGAACCTGAAAAGAGCGCACATGAAGAGTAGCGACCTCCTGTGGCTCCGCCCCCACAAGAGGTACTCACTACAATTACTATTCATTCATTCAGCTGACCTTTTTCTCCAAAGCATCTTACATTATTTGGCTTATAGATTAAACTATTTACAACGATTTACCCATTTGTGCAGCTGGATAATTTTTACTAGAGTAATTTATTGTAAGTACTTCGATCAAAGGTACTACAGTAGGATGTGGGATTGAAAGCAGAGTCCTCCACTTGCAAAGCTATAACTGCACACAATATACTACATTCTGTATACCATAACACACTCCTTTAAATACACACACTTGTATGCAAAAGCACCATTCAGGGCTTGGCATTTTGAACTCTGACTGAACCATTCTAAAGCAGACCAATGTTTCTTCCCATCGGGGAATGCCATGCCATTGAGGGCCATGGAGGAGGCTATACAGACTAAGTCTCCTGAGGTTTCTCCACTCCACCATCAGATTGCTGCAATTAAGGGCCTTCCCAACTAGCTCTGCACCATGGGCCCCAGCTCTGTGGAGGAATTTACCATACGCATGCTTTCCCAAACACACCTAGCCACAAGCACATACTCCACTAAGGTCACACCCTCACCAGCAGACCTCCACCCATGCGCACAAACAAGCGCATTCACAATCTCACACTGTGTCTTGTAAAACAAACCAGAAGATTAACTTTTACAGTATGTTTGTTTTAGTTTGTAACTTTGCAGGTGCTATTCACTTGTATACCATCAGTAACCATATTAGTGATGATCCTAACTAGCTGGATACTCAACATTCCATCACTGATCATACTAGGTAAAAGCTGTTGTGTTAATTGTTCAGGTGGAAACCACAGTTGTACTAACGTAGACAGATCACACTACTAGAGACACGAGCCTTTTGGCTTTAGCTTGTTTAGTTAATAGTCTTAAGGTGCTGGATTTAGGCTGTGGTCTCTATGGTGGTGTGGGTTTGAATCCCAGTGCCTTTAAAGTCTTTTTGTTCTGAGACATGGCTCTGCCTGAATTTTTACTTCTAGCTAGAGAGTCTCAGTTGAAATATTGTTCCAGTTAGGGCTTCTCTTTTGTAATCCTAAGGTTCAAATCCCTGCTCCTGATGTAGTACCCTTGTGTGAGGAACTTACCTTAAATTACTCCAGTAAATATGTATCCAGCTGTACAAATGGATAAATAATTGCAAGTCACTTTGGGCAAAGATGTCAGCTAAATGAATGTAGTAATAATTGGAATCAGTGTTGTTACATGAGATGCACCTGTACAGCATGAGTTTTTGTCTTCCATCTTCTGTTACACGTCTAACAGCAGATTAATCTCTGTGATAATAGACAGCCGGTCTGATATTTCAGGAACATTTCCTGCTTCAGCAATAGTCTGAAAATTATCAGTGGAATGAAAAGCAACACTTTTAATGACTCTCATTTGTAAGGGTTGAAGTATTGCTCAACTTCACCAGTGTAAATGGATTTGTAAGAAAAAGGACAGGTTACAATGAAAAAAGAACATTTTAATGGCACTCACAGACATTACTAAAACCCTCGGCAACCAATAAATACTTCCCCCCTTCATGTCCTACACAGATTTGGATCTTCTCCTAAGAAGATATAAAACAAATTTATTACATGGATTAGGAAATTTGGTACACAAAAAAGGAATATGTTGAATTATGGTTGAGGAACAAAAAATTTAAGGAAAAAAATTATTTATGTGTCATTTTGGCCATAAGACCCTTGCTGTAACAAATATTATTTTTATTAATGGGAACGGGAATCAGCTTCTCTTATGACACTCCGGAGGACTGAAATGAAAAACACGAGGTATAAAAGATATATAAATTGAAAGCATATTTTGTCATGTCACCTTCAAGAGCTCATGAAAGCTTGTGTTGAACATCCAGCTCGAACACTTGGAAGTTTGCAAAGTCATAAATTAGGTACTTGACAGTCAGAAGTGTTCAAAGCCCTGAAAATTGGTTGCAAGCCTTTTCATATTTCAGATTATTCTAAATGTTTCAGCTGGATTTTAGAGGCAGCCTAAACATCTGTGTTCTATATTTATTTACATTTATTAGGCATCAGTGACTTGTAGTCAGGCTTTACAGGTTACATGTGCTGTCTCCTAAAGTTCAGAGAGCAGGGAAGAATTGTACCCAGGGTTCTGAGACTCTAAGGCCCTTTACTAGAAAGCTGTTCATACACCATCACAGCAATTAATATCAGTCCATGTCTTTTTTCAATGAAGCAGTGGTTTACCACTGTTAAAAGATGCCTTCTAAGAGTTTGTTTCATATTTTGCACTTTGACCTGGCTTACAATGCCACAGTTTCCATTTCTCACTGGTTTTTATGCTGACCCCAGACATTACCGTTATTTCCCTTCCAGTACAGCCCTTTCCAATTTTCCCACACGTCCACAAAGTGCTTCATCTCTTGCTTTGATGCTGCTGGATTTCTCAAAACCCAGCCACACTTAATTCCATTACATCTGTCCCAGGCCGCAACTTAATGGATCGCACACCTGAGCACACAGGCAGCTCTTTGTGCTGGTTTGTGTTAGTGACAGATTAACCCTCCTGGTAGCTAGAAAACTAAGCAGTGCTCAGTGGTGTGTGTGTGGCGGTAGCGGGTTTGTGGGTACACACTTCTAACAGAAAGCCATCCAAGATGGACCAGGGGGTTCCAGGCGCTCACATCAGCTGTGAGTCACATAGCCTTTGGGGACAGGAGGGGAGCAAGGAGGCGTCTGGAGAAGGGTCCATGTGCAGCAGGCAGTGGGCCACGGGGAACGCCACTCCAATCCGACACGTTGGCCTTGATGGCCTGATGAAGCGAAGGAGGCGCGGCATTCCTCTCTGCTCCTCCTGCTTGACGACATCATTTTTTTCCCTGTTATTCATGGCGTCCAACCTCACGCCAGCTCTTGTTTCTCAGACAGGTCTTGACGGGCCTAATGTGGAAATCCATTATCACACCAGCATGCCACCAACGCACTGTCTCCTCTGTGGAAGCAGCTGTCCCAGTCTCAAAACCCCGCAAAGCCACTGCCACCATCACCCAGTTCTGGACCCAATTATGAATAATGCCAGAAGAGCAGGGAACATCACACTGACATAAAGTCTATTTAGCTGACAATTTTCTCCAAAGTGACTTACAACATTAAGCTACTTACAGTCACCCATTTACATAGGTGGGTAGTTTTTACTATAGTAATTCAGGGTAAAAACCTCGATCAGGGTGCTATAGCATAGGATGCCATTTAAACCTCAGTCCCTTGAGTCTGAAGACAGTAGTTCTAACCATTGTATTGCCTGCTGCCCCATGAGTGCACAACCTGAGTTAACCTAAGCTGTTCTTTGAACAGTTTGACTGTTTTTCAGTTATTTGTTCACATCCACAGATCCTGAGAGTGAAGCAAGGCAGTAGAACCTGTGCTGGATCCTGAAGGGGTCACGACAGTCACTCCACCTCCCCTCAGCCACTCCTGACTGCCAATAGACACAACCCTCCTGTATCGGCTTTCTCTGAACTCTTCACCCCGGCTGCTGCTGCCATCAGCATGGGACACCCCCTGCCGGAGGACATCCTGTTTGGCAAGTTTCTTGTGACGGGCAGGCTGAGAAGAGGGGAGGAAGGAGGAGCTATTTTATATCTCCTGTGTCACATATCCTCTGTTGTAACACCTACTCCCCCCATCACCCCAACAACCACCCCAATAATGGTCAGCTCTGCATAAAGAAGGTCAACCTGCTGCTAATTTACACAGAAACAACAACCAACGGACCCTGCCTGATATTCACGCCCCTTTCAGTACTTGCTGCTCTAATTCTCCCATCAATTACACTGTGTTTGATGAGAGCAGAAGGATATCTTTTTTCCAAGGCCAAGTGTGGTCAGTTCTTCATAAAGATCCAACTGTGCTACTTGAACATGTCACCAAGGCCATAGTTTTTTTTTTCTAGGCTAGAAAGGCTCAAGCGGTGACAAATAGGCCTAGGAGTTTTCCTGAGGATCGCATGAAATAAATGGAGGGCCCAACATGGAGAGTTTTAGGTGCAGGTGAGCTTTGAACTCGCAGCAGAACCTCAGGCACATTTATTTTCCTCTCCTCACCATATCACTTGCAATTTCACAGGGGCTTTAGCCTTTGAATTTTATATGCCCCCCGAAGTAAAATAAAGGCATACAATTTAGCCACAAGGTGAATTTTGATGTAAGTACACTTTATAGAGTGGAACCACTGGGGTTTGGTTTGATATAACCACACACCAGCATGCACACATACACACATGGACAGACATGGGTAGGCTGGACAGTTAAAGTGCCATGAATGGCTGCCATCCACAAGTGGCAGTACCCACCACTGGATATGTTGCTGTCTCTGTTTAGCTTTAGGGAGGAATATGCTTTAATTCAGCTGCGGCGGTAAACACAATAGCAAGGCACTTCCCAAGGTAACTGAGAGCTCTGATGGCAATAAGTGATAGCTTTCTGTTCTGTTTTGTTTTTCAATTTAGCATCTCTTCAAAGGTGTTCATTTAAAATTCCAGAGTTGGCAAGTGAAGCCGAATGAGGCTGATATTCATCTCGAGAGCTTTGATGAGAACATAAAGTTATGTGATCAAAAAACATTTTGCAACAGCACAGCTTTTTCAGGTCGCTGAATATGCAACTTGAGTCGGTTTTTTCGGGCGCCGTTCTCGTCGTTTTTGAACGGTCGGCATTTAAATGCTGCAGTGCATGCTGGGAAAACAGTGAGGCAAATGCGGCGAGGCTTGGGAAAGTGTTGTGGGAAAGAGTGGGGAAAGAGACATGAAGCATATTTCATCCAGCTCCCATTGATGTGAAAAACGTGTCGGCTTGAAGCGTTCCAGCGAACTGTCTCCTCAGTTCATCCTTCACACGCTCTTCAGCCCAAAATCACTGGAGATTTTTTGCAGCGAGGACATGTGTTGAGAGGTGAGGGGGTGTGGGCAGGAAGCAATGAAGAGAGATGTCACCTTTGACGCCAAATGTGAATGTTTGCCTTTTCTACACCCCCACCCACCCCACTTGTACTGTAACACGAGTCCAGCCGCTCGAAGCGACGACGCGTCACTCGGCGTTTGCCAAAGCGACTTTGACAGAGCGTCCCCCAGGCTGAGGCAGAAAAGCCCACACACCTACAGGACTCCCCTGAGCGGAGGATTAGTCCTGACATGTGTAGAGCAGAACATGGCGATCTGTTCCTCTCCGCGTTTGCTGCTCTGCCTCCCTGGCCATGAGGCCCAGCAGGTTTTGTACCGCTGTTACAATTCACTAAGACGAGATCTCTGACTTCTCGGTGCACTCAGTGCTCAAGCTGGGTCTGCGACATGGACTCTTGTGTTCAACAAGGTCGCAGCAATAACACAGCACTGAAGAACAGATGTGGTAGCTGTAGAAACCGCATCAATAATTAAGGTTAATATAAATAGGAAGGGCCAGCACGGTGGCACACTGGGTAATGCTGGTGCTGCACTGTTCTTGGGCATTTGGACATGGGTTTGAATCTGGCTCACTGTCTACAGAGTTTGCCTGTCCACCTTGTGTTCACATGGGTTTCCTCTCACAGTCACAAAGACATGTTTTTCATGTGATTTGATGATTATATATTCTTCTTTGTGTGTGTGTGTGTGTGTGTGTGTGTGTGTGTGTGTGTGTGTGTGCGTGTGTGTGAGAGAGACAGATTGCTCTGTGATGAGCTGGTGTCCCATGATTAACACCCTATACTTCCAGGATAGACTCCAGACCACTACGACCCTCTATAGGATAAGAGGTTGATGACAGTGGGGGAAAAAATTAATAGGATCAGTTTCACTTGGTTTGTGTCCACATGACCTCTGCTCCTGGGTTCTGATATATGGCTTCATGTGTTGGTTTAAGGGCAGATGACTCAGGAGATAAAGAAGGTGAAACTCAGGTGATGGACCACCGACCTGGGGTTGAACTGTCACTGAGGGTCACCTGTAGCCCAGAACTGGGTTATGGTTGGGGGCAAGGACAACCCCCCATTCCTGTCTCTATTGCCTTCATTGTTCACCTGGGCTGCTTCTGTATTTGCTTCACTGGCTATTTACTGCATTCATCACGTTTAATCCCCTGAGGGCAACAAATTAGATTTTACTAGAGCTACTGGATTTTCAGAATTAAAGGAGTGATAAAGGATTGTTTTGTTTTATAATTTGCCAATTATTACAGTTCTCACTGTCATTAGATACAAAAGTTAATTTGAAATAAAGCTGAGCGCTAATGTATTTTACCTTTAAATGAGGAGACGCAGTCGGAGTTTCTTCAAAGTCATCACGGGCAATCCCACATAAATGCACTGCCTTTGGCTTAACTTTCTCAAATAAAGATTTTTCTCGACAGAGATACAGAAAAATGAGTGTGTTTATCCGCTGGATAAATACCGTCGACACAGGTCCCTGGCAGTAAATACAAATAAAACCAATTTGCATAATAAAATATGCAAAAATATGTAATAGGGTTAAAAGTAAGTTCAACAGAGTTCAAAAAAGCAAAACATTTACTGTGCTTAACTTAGGTGGGTTAAGCACCCAGCAGAAATCCTGAACACTGAATTTTATAAGCACTTTCTGCAAAGAAAATCAAATTAAAAACAGCATAACATTGTATATGTACAGGCGTCTTCATGTAACTAAACACAAATATACAATCCAGTTTCAGTGTATATTACAACTAAGTGAAAATAACTATCCAGAATTTCAGTCAGAATTATTAACTTAAGTATTAAAATTTCAACAAAATAAATGTGAAGTGTGTCCACGGGGAAAGATATTGATATCCTGGGACAACCCCCTCCATTGTCTGACATGCGCTAAAACAGACTTACCAAATGGTGGACAGAACAGCTGCGGTCATTTCGATGGTCAGTAAGTGGTTCCCCGGGGGAGCAGACAGTTCTGTCCCCATTGGCTCTGAGAACATTTTTGAAGTGAGAAGTGTCAACCTTCCAAAAAGTGCCAGGAATTGCTGCCCCCAGATTCAAGAAGTAAATAGTTTCATGCAGTCTTCAATTTGTGATCACTTTGCACACGGTGACTTTGCCAAATATCCAATTCCCCCAGGGTTCCTCGCTCTGCCGAAGGTGTGGAAACGTCACACCAGAGGTGCTTTTTCTCATGTTCACACTTTTGCACCTTTTGAGTGTGCGAAATGCACAACCTGGAACACATACATTCTGACCATTGAGTGAAGGAAATATACAATTTGGACACTTTCACTACGCCAGTCGTGTTTTTTGGCATTGATACATATACCAGATGTAAAGATTCCAAAATTAACACTGCATAAAAACACTGAAAAACAAAATGTACTAAGTCCTGAACTTCACTCAGAATTTCAAACAATATTATTACATAGTTTATCCTGTATATTTTGCAAAGTGAAATTACACCTTTAGTTCATGTGCAGTTGTTCATGCTTGTGCTTTGACATTAGTGAGATCATGAAATAAAAAGCACATCAGCCAGGTGCACACTTGGGCTTTGCTGAGTGGATATAAAATAATAATTTAAATTAATTTTATTATTTTAGCAGTCCTAGACTGTCATACATTTATCAAGATATTTATTTTTTAATGTTTGACAGCACAAATGTTCCGCTGTCAAGCCAATAAAGCAAACCGAACATAATAAAGAGAGGGAGCGACGGAGAAAGAGCGAGGGGATGTGTGTGTGTGTGGGGGGGGGGGGGGTTCTGTGAGCACGTTACCCCAATTTCGCCACCTGCACATTTTTAAACACATGTGAAAAATTACCCTCATTTCTGGGCTCTGGAAACCTCGGGCTTTTCCCTTCCACTGCGCTTGGCGAACCAATCCATCCATGTCTGACACCCAGAACCCTGAACAGCCGTTCAGGTCCCAGCCTCCCACTCTACCTATTCTAGAAAGTTCTGTCCCTCTGTCACCCTTATTGGGTTATAATGAGAGCTCTCCTTGGTAAAGGTATGCTTTTTTGATGGTAGGACTTGCAGAGCACCCCCCTTCCTTTAGCTACTCTCTCCCTCACTATTTTTCCTCCGCTCCTGCCTGAATACAAACATCTCTCAGTGCTGTGGCCGACTGCCGGGCGGCTGCCTCCAGACCCATATTTAATCAACATGAGGCTTAACTCTCTCAATCGGTTGACGGCTCATTTGAAAATGCGGCCCTGGGCTCTCGCTTTCTCTCCCTGTGCCAAATATAATAACTCCTCTCTTTCTTTACCCTGGTCCATTTTATAATTTTGCGATTTTTCAATGTCAGCCCCAGCCTTTTTGAAGAATTTTTATTGAATTTCCTGCTGAACCAAGCGGCCAGGGCTATCTTTTCTTTTCCACCAGGTTTCGTGACTATTCCCCCTCTGGCCTTCCCTGCCATCCTCCGCAGCTTCGCTCAGTCCAAGCTCTCTCACCACACTTCCCCTACATTTTCTCATTCCTCTTACTTATTCATTCGCTTTCAAGATGTTCACGATCCTCTCCTGACCCCTCCCTTTACCGTCTCTAACTCTTTGTCCCCCTACACAATTATTTATTTTTTACTTTTTCTTCTGCCTCTTTCTTCCTCTCCCAGTTTGGCAGTAACACTGCGGTCCTTGAGAAGTCAGCAGAATTATGTTCACTCGTAAGCCTGGACTGACATTATAGGGAAATAATTCATCAAAAATCATGGCGTTGCCTTCAAAAGACACACACTCCAACATGTCACGTGGCACGCCTCTGCCAGTAGATGGGCTGTAGTTTTTACGGTGTTGCAGAATTTTGTAAATAATGAAGTGCAGCAGTGGTGGAGTGTTCTGCTCAAAACAAAACAAAAAAGAAACTTAGAAATAAGTGCAGTAACTTCATATAGTTTATAACCGCAGTCCAACACAGCTGGGTAAATTATGTGGAATTATGTCCGATTAGGTGTGTTTTCTTTGATTTATAACTGTCGCTCAACTGGCAACAAAGGTGCCGTGACGCAAGACGGAATCATACATGAATCTCTTTTTTTCCCTATAAAGCTGTAATTTGTAATGATCAGGGAACAAACTGGACTTCTTTCAGGGGCTTATTGTTCCTTTCCCGCAGTCAACATTTTTCACTCTGTTTTTGGCTCACAAAAGCAACAAGTAAGACAAATCACTGCCTTCCACCTCTCCCATAAAGCACAAGGGACTCCATTCCATGGCTCATTTTCAGCCATGCCATTCTTATGAATCTCTTTAAAGCATTAAGCATCTCCAGACAAACTATGTGAAATAAAAGGAAGAGGTGATAAAGGCAAAATGTAAATGGTAGTCTCAACTTCTTGTCATCTACAAATATAAGAAACTGTCGCACAGGTCTAATCACATTACATGTGCGTCAGTGCATGTCAAACTGTCAACTTCCATTTGAGAAGCATTGAAATTTCAGGATTTTCTTTCTTTGCATTTGTGTTTTGAAATGTACAATACAGCCTCACAATATATGTGTGTCAGTGAGAAAGTGCAGTTTTTTTTCCAAAGAGGGTATGTGGATCATATGTTTAAAATTAGTGTGCGAGGCAGGGGGAGGTTGTCATCGGGGTGAGGGGCATCGACAGGGCAAACCTCATGACCCTTCAGTATCGCATCACATGTCCGATCTTATTCTCGTCGGCCATCTGACCTCCTGTCATGTGCTCCTTTGACAATCTGTCACAGTTAATAAAAAGTGGCCAAGAAAAAGACTCAGAGTGTTCTGGAACAGCTTTTGGTGGAGAAGAACAAAAAGGGGAGAAAAACAGGAATGAGACAAAGTGGGAAAGTCAAGAGGAACAATGGAAAAGCAGTAAAGCAGTCACACACACAAAACTGCGCTTTTATTCATTCTGATAGTCTGGTTGTTCAAGCCTGAGCTGGCACAGTGATTATTATCATTATTCATTTCTTAACATCATTAATTTATTCCACAGTCGTCCTCAGTTATGAACGCCTGATGGACCATACACTCCCAATAGGGAGGATGGTGAAAACATTAGTCAGGGATGCATTTCTGTGACGGCTTGTGTTTTCTCATCTCTTTTCACTTGGGGAGTCTTAAAATGTACCTTGCACATTATTATTACTATTATCATTACCACAGTTTTGTCTTTGTACCGTTTCTTAAAAAAACACCAATTTGCACTTAATTTTATGTTAGGAGTGTTGCTTTAAGATGCAAGACTTGTTACAAGGTCTCTCCTGTGACATATAAGAGCTCATAGGTCAGAAGATCATATCACCATGGTATATGCTACTCCATTTACCCTATAATGCTGTTCTTCTAGGCCATGAGCTGCCTCCCAGTCTCCCTTTCGGAGGCTGTTGGCTCCACCAGGAGTGAGCCAGGGATGAATGTCCCAGTTTAGGGTCTATATCCAGCTTTTCTGTCTTCATGGAGACAGAAACATGCTCTTGTCCAGGCCCGACACAGTTCCAGCAATGGCTCTGACTGCGGATTCTCGCGATTTTTCATATCCTTTCCCTCTCTATCTGTCAGGCCCTGCCAAAGAGCATTGCCAATGTTCTGCAGAGTTCTGAGGCATTTCTCAAACCACATCAATGCTGTCACTGCAGTCATAAGCACAATGGAAAAACAGAAAGTCATATTTATTTATTTATAATTTGCTACTGACATTTTTTTCCAGGAAGCCAGATCTCAGATATTGACTCGTTCCTTCTTACGGCACGCAGCTGCTTCCTACAGAGTCCTGCCTCAGTTCTTCCAAGTGCAGGTGAGGTGGTCAAGGAACTGGATGAATGGCCATAAAGTTTATGGCTTGTATCCCAGGAGGGGAAACTGTTGTTGGATCTTGGCAAATGATCTACTGTTTTAATGGGTAAAACTGCAAGGCATGTCATTTGTTGAGAGTGAAAGCGCTTATTGATACACTCGATAATACTGTAACTCAGAAAGCTCACACAGCATTGTTGTAGTGATTGACAACATCCACAATATATTAGCAAGTGTATAGTTCTGCTGGATTTTGTGTGGCAATTAAAATCAGAGCACAAATGGGAACATGAATTATCAAGCAGCCTTTTAGTGGAGAGAACAAAGATCTATATGCCACTGATCCTTAGCTGATGCTTTTATCTAAAACGATTTATAATTTTTTCTCCTTAGTAATGTCGTATATTTTATGTTTAAGTATCCTGATCAATGGTACAACAGCAGAGTTCCTCCTAGAACTTGCAAGTCAGTGTCAATAAACTTTGGGGCTGGAATAAGAAAAACAGGAAACAGATGAATGTCAGAAAGTGTTAAAATCAAACCAGTTCAAGTGTTCAATTGAGTCTTACTGCAAGTTCTGCAGTAAAATCCCATCCATCTGTAATAACTACTAGTCAGAACCCCAGAGATGGTTAACCCATCTAGGAAAGCAGGATCATTTTCAGCATGGCAGGACACCAGCACAGGGCACTGAAACACACACACACACACACACACACACACACACACACACACGTATACACAGAACACTAAAGACTTACTAGTCCACCTGAATAGCAAGTGATTGGAAAATAAGCACCCAATGGGCCGAGAGGAAAACCATACGAACACAGAGCGAACATGCAAACTTAAATCAAACTGTGGACCAGGTCTGAACCTGAAATGCAGGAACAGGGGCAGTAAATAGCATCCTGATTACAGCCATCACCTACCACTTGAAAGATTAGATTTTGAATCCGATTTCCTGCTGTAGTAACCTTGAGCAAAATACCCTCCAGTAAAATACACCCAGCTATATAAATGAATAAATCATTTTAAATAACTTAGTGAAAGTTGCTTTGGACTTCAGCACAATTAATAAATACAACTGTAACACTGACAAAAATTCCAAGCCAATACTGGAGTTAAAAACCTAGGGGCATATAGAGGGAAAAGAAGGTCATGAAGAGGCACTACAGGCGCATTTAATAAAACAATCTGTTGCCTCAACATGTCCTGTATGCAGAAGGGCACCTGCCTTCACAACATCTTACATGCCTGTAGGTTCCCCCAAAGGGTCTCCGGCATCAAATTTGAGGTCAAGCAGGCCAAGCTGGACATCTTGTCAAAACTGCTCCTTCAATAAGCACAGATGAAGCCTGAAGCTGGAAAGAGCCGGATGTGAGGAGGATGACCTGCAGACTGATCCTTGACCCTTGAAATATGACAAAAGGGAGTGAAAAATCCAAACACTGATGGTGGTCAGCAGCAGAGAAACTCACACACCTTGGTCATGCTGATTCGGAGTGTACAGACATTATTATTACCTGCTCCAAAGCCACAAATAATTAAAATTAAAAATCCCAGCAAGATGAAGATAACTGAATATGGTGATCCTCCTTTAATTTTCAAGCAAACCTCGAAAATCCTTACCTGAAAAAAAACATAACTGGGTAAGAAGACTACAGGGTGACTTACGGCCAAGCGAGGCAATTAAATTACAGTATAAATTATCCACATTCATTAGTCAGGTATAATGTTTAGTTTCAGTATTTCACTTTGAATTAAATTTAGTTTGTCATTTTTTTCCCCGATAACTAGTCCCAACGTGACATGCCTGGGTAATAAATTCATGGGCGGGCGGTAGGGAAAAGAAATGTGTCCAATGTTTTATTAACACACTCCACAGTCTCTGCTGCTAGTGCAGGTTTAATTTTTACGAGGGGGCTGAAGGCTGGGCCTGTGTATGTGTGCACACATGATCCAGAGCTTTCTGCCTGCATGTAGTGAGTTATTGGCACTGGCAGGCCGCATTAATATGTCAAATTAAAGGCGCCCTGTTGTTGACAGGCCCTATTTGACCCCTGTCAGAGAACACACACCCACTTCACCCTGCTTTCCACTCTCTCCCTCCCTCTTTCTTCCTAAATGTGCCTGGTCTCCCTCTCCCCTGAAGCATTCCTTGTGTTCACTCACACACACACACACACACACACACACACACACACACACACACACACACACACGTGTCCTTTCCTCACTCTCTCATGATGTGTCTGCCCCTGCTCCTTGAGCGAATGTCCAGCTGATGGAAAAACCAAACCAGGCGGTGGTCTTGGAACCACTGTCACACTCCTGGATGTGTTGGACATTTTTTCCACTGAGAAACAGTGAAACTCCTGTCAACACCTGCAAGGCCACACCGACTTCTCACTAATTCGGCTCAGAGCAACTGCCACCCAAGCGAACACAGTTTTCCACATCTTAGCTGACTGCTACATGTCAATGTCTTTTTTTTGCAGGAAACTCCACTCAAATCCATCCGAGGAATCGGATTAACCTGTCCGATCTTGTAAATTTCTCCACTGGGTTTGGACATCCCTTGCGATAATTTCAAGTCCTGTGAGTGACACCAGAGGTGTAACGGGAAAAACATAACTTCAGCAACTTAAGTTCACTCAAAGTAGACTTCTCCAACAAGAAACTAAAAAAAAAAAACTACAGCATATTTATGAGAAACTGCTGGTTAGCTTTCAATCACTTGGGGGGAACTTCAGCTGACCTAGCACAAGCCATCCTTGTTTCAAGCTTTGACTGGTCTTGAGTCTTATGGTATTTTCCTGTGATGCACAGGAAGCACAGTGATGATACTGTAACTGAAGTCATCAGATTTCCCAGATAGGGAAACTGCACCTGTGCAACAACAGTTGTAACTGTTGAGACTTGTAGTGCTACGATTTCTTTGCGCTGCCGCCCTGCCACAAGAGCTGTTGTTGAATATAAGCAGCATGGACCTGGGGAACATTTGATCACTCACCCAGATACGTAAGAATAGGATATCCTCCTGCTGGCAGCGCTCCGAGTTGGTCTACCTCACCGAGTTCCACACGAGGGGCCTCCATTATCTCAGTGGCACTAAACACCCTGACTGACTGTGGCAGCTTTATTAAAGTCAGTTTAGCAACATATCGCACCGTTCTTTTTAAAAGCAATTTCATTGAAAATATTTCAAGAAGTTTGGTTCATAAACGTACAGCCCTGTACCGCAGTAACCAAGAGTTTTACTCGAGGCTGTGTTCATATCTACCAACATTTTTGCCATACTTCACAGGGGCAGCAAGTGGTGTAATATTTAGAGCCACTACCCTAGAGTTAAAAGAGCAAGGTTTAAATCCCTGCTCCTCCTAGTACCCTTGAGCAGGATACATAATGGGTAAATAATAGTAAGCAGCTTAGTGTAGAAATCTAACAATTCATTTTGGAGAAAAGTATACTCAAAATGAAAGAAATAATGATATTATATATATAGATTTCAAAAAATATAAACATGTATGTGCTATATAGTTCCAAAGATCAAACAATTTTAAATGAGAAAGGAAAGTCTTAATGTCTTTGTCATTGTGCTTTCATTACATGTACTCATCTACAATATAACTGATGGATTTTGACAAGTCCCTCAAAAATGGTTCCAAGAAAGTGGTGCAATGGAAAGTAATTTTTGTCCTAATGAAATTCAGAAAAAAGACAAGTATTTAGAAAAAAAACATGAAATGAATAAGTAGGCTATGACTCATAAGCTGAACACATTCAAATAAAAATGTGTACAGCAGTTTTCACTGGTGTTTTAATGCATTTGTGCGCATCACTGCAAATATGATTATGTGCCATTCAGTTTAGCATTGTTACCACTATTAACTCCTTGTTGAGCTGATGCTTTAAACCAGTCCTTTAAACCAAAAGTTTGGAGCATTTGCATAACTAACTTTTTCATTGGAGAAATTCAAGGTAAATCCTAACGTGAACATCAGTGGTGGGGTAGTGGGGTTTGAACCAAGAACCTTCAGATTTGAGAATGTGCCTATTATTTAATGTGTGTATTACTGTTTGATCTTATGTTAATCAACATTTCTTCTCCAACATCGCACCCCCTCCCCAACAAGCAACACCACCACAGATGTCTCTTCAAGTTCGTGGGTGTTGATGGTTCCCAGCTCCTGTTGGTGAGGAGCACTTCACAGAAGCCCCATCAAAGGAGGGGAAGGGAGCGAGTGAGAGTGAGCGAGCTAGCAAGCGAGTGAGAGGAGAGGCTGGGAGACACATCAAAGCCCCCCCATCCCCACCCCCCACCATTTCCACGCACACAGGAACAACCCAGCGCCGACATCAGACAAGACCCTCGGTAAACACTCTCCTCAGATCCTGTCAGCATGACGCTCCCATTCAGAGCCATTGTACTCCACGCTTTGTTTATCAAAGTGCTGCCGGGGGCCTGGGGCCGCTCTCCTGGGGCCTCAAGCAAGTGGGCGGGGGGTGGAGGTGGCAGGACGCCCTGCGCCAATAGCCCCTCCTCCATTTCACTTTATACTCAGTTCAATTAATTCCATTAAAATTGACTTTACTCTTCTGTGATTCTGCCTTCTGTATCTCCTTTGCATGTATTACCTCAGGAATACTTATTCATGTTTTAAAAGTGCCTTTATTCCTTTACTTCTTCCACAACCTATTTCGTTGACTGTTTTCAAAAGTTTTTGAGCATTTTCCATCTTTGGTTTTGCTGTGGAAAAAAGTACAGAGAAATGTCAACGTCTGTTGCTCCGGAAATGCCCAACATGTCCACCGGCAATGAAAAAACGCCACCAAAGATGGAGACTCACGGCTCCTGTGTGTTTCTGCCTTGAACTTTTTCTGCCACCTTCACTTGTGTTATTTTATTAGCCGCTTTCCCATCAAGTCTGACTTCCTTCCTCAATTTCCCCCAGCAAATGTGGGGCTGCAGTTTACAAGCGCAGGACCTCCTTTTCCACCCCCAGCAAGAGATCAAAGCGGCTCCCAGCGAATACATTTCCCTGCTGCACAATGCCCCCTTTCAAGGTGTCTTCAGGTTTCCATCTTCAGTCATTTTGATCCCTTAACCGCCACTCCCCCTTTGCAGCCACCATTCCTCTCTTCTGTAGGAGCTCTCGTCTGCCAGGACGGACACGGGAGGGGAAAGGGCACCAAAGAGGCAGTGAAAACAAAGCTCTCAAGACAATCAAATGTTCATTAACGTTGTTGCTGGTGTGTGTCCTTCAGAGTAGTGCGACGCTGTGTTACAGAACACACTCCGGTCAGCCACTCATGTTGCTGTCATAAGAATGCAAATAAGAGGTACAAATTGGAGCAGAAGGGAGGGGACTGGATTCAACAGGTAGATTAGTAGGGCTGGCACACTCTTAAGAGTGAGGCTGGATTGCTTGGTAGAGGTCTCACAAAAACAGATACTGAACATGCTCTTATTCATCGTAGACAGCAACTCACACACTCAAATGCCACCATGGAGCACTTTCAGCAACAGGTTAACCGAGTTGCAGTGCTCCAAGCAGCACAGCCTTGCTCCACAATGAGCCTTCATGCTGCTAGGGTGGTGACCGCTTACTGACCTCTTAGTGGCCTTGTCATAGTACACCGTGCTGTACCTCTCCAAGTGCCCTTCCTTGAGTATAAATAAGCCAGTTTTTTTTTAGCTTATTTATATTTTACTTTTTTTTGTTTGTTTTTTGCTACTGTATGTTTGTATGTACATATGTCCTGAGTTTATGATGTACTGTATATTGTATAATTCTGCAGCTGAATGGAATTTCTTTGGGATGAATAATGTTTCATTAATTTCTTCTTGGACGGACTAAAGTGGTGAATGAGATAAGATGTAAGATGGAGCTCTGACAAAAACTTGACTCCCGAAATTTGTTACAAAGGCACACATACAGGGACATGAGTTTATCACTCTGTGTCATATTTGTCCATTCAGCTGACACTTTTCTCTAAAGTGACTTAAACATTTATAAAACTATCTGTTTTCTACTGAAAAAGGCAAAGTAGCTTGATCAAGAGTACTCCGGCAGGAGCTCGGGATTCAAGCCACTGCACCACCCCGCTGTCTTAGGTTATGGGTCTCAGTCCATTTGCAAGAAGGGCAACAGTCCGCTTTCCTGTTTGCAATCTGTCCTGACACTGATGTTGGATAAATTTGTGAGACCAGCATGGGGATATTAGTGTATGTCAAAAGCATCGTCTTTAGTCCAAACTCTGACCGGAGACACACAGCAGGATCAGTGGGACCCCACCACCCAAACACCCATGCAAAGCTACAGAGTGAAATTTTGGAAAGGATAGAACAGGATAGAATGGACAGGGTGAAATGCATATTTTTAATCCATGCAGGTAAATTCACACATGCAGAAGCTTAATACATAACATATAACAACAAGGTATGTTACTGCCATCACACCTGCTTCAGTTCCCTCATGACCTCTTCCCTAATAAATTACTGTAGGTTTTAGAAACATTATTGAAGTTTGTCATAATCTGAGTGTCAGTTGCAAACAAAAAAAAGGTACAGTATTAGAAAAAATGCATACAGAAAAATGTTGCTAGGAATGTGAGTCACTATAAAGTGGGTGCAAATACAGTATGGGGGATACTGAGCATTATAACCATATGTCACTTGGGCATCATAAAAAGGCACCAGAAGTGACAAACAATAGAGATCAACTAAAGATAAAAGGCCACAGAGGCAGGGGAGTAAACAAAAGATAACACAGTTTAAGATCAGTAGGCAAATTTCTGTTGTAACATTCAGTCTCACTAAACAATTCGTGGTTCAGCAAAGCTTTAAGCTATAATAAGTCCCAATTCAG
The DNA here is from genome assembly GCA_900497675.1 of Arapaima gigas. Lineage (NCBI taxonomy): Eukaryota > Metazoa > Chordata > Actinopteri > Osteoglossiformes > Osteoglossidae > Arapaima > Arapaima gigas. The sequence goes on from UFQX01000013.1 coordinate 349,222, forward strand.
GTGTCAGAGGGAAGTCTGTGCTGCTGTATCTTACCTCACATACCTTCGTTTTACTTAAATGAAACAAAAGATCACCTGGGGTTCCAAATGCAAATCAGCAGCTAACTCAAAGGTAACTCACACACCTGCACACCCTGTGGTAACTGCATAACTGGAAGGCCACTCACTGTGTCACAGAATGCAGTGGGAAAATTTACATATTGACATTACCAGAAATTATTAACTCTTTTAACTGAAACTTGTCTCTAAACAATCTTGGGTTTGCACACTAAGCTGCTTGATTTTGTTGGTTATACAGCTGAGTAATTCTTTTACTGTAGCAATTCAGGATAAGTACCTTAAACAAGGTTATTCCCAAAACCTGGTGGCCCAATTGCAAGGTAACTGAGGTAACTCTAATCAGCACATTATTTGCTGCCCTAACAAAGTCGACGCTGATTCATCTGTTTAAGTAGTAGAGCATGTTTTATGTGTTTTATGTGTCAGGCTAAGCATGATGCTTAAGAGTATTGAAGGATGAAGCTGAGATTTGAATCAAAAACCTTCAGGTTACACAGGAACAACCTTACACAGGGCACAATCTGCTGACTCAAAACACTTTGATGTGTGTACGTGTCAAGATCACCGAACAACTAAAGGCCTTTTCAGGGCAAGTGCTTGAGGTTCCTCCCACATTCCAAAAATGCGTTTCAGGTGAAATGGTGACTCAGAACTACCTGTAGTTGTCTGTAGTGGGGTGACTGTGAGTTTACAACCCCAGGATGTAATCCAGCTAGCCTACCGCCCAGCAATTCTGGCATAGGCGAGTGAGAGAGAGAGATTGCAAGTGGCATAAGCAAACAATATGTTTTAATGGCACAATTGTTATGAGGCTGGATTTGTTTTGTTTAAGTTCTGTTTCTCTGATAAAATATCTGCGTGTATAATTGGGTAAAACAGCAAAGCACTAGGATCAGTTAAGCAGGGAAAGTGACTGTAAAAATGAATACAATGACAATTAATTAGCAGCAGTTATGTCTTTAAGCTGAGAAGCTGATGCTAGTATTGCACACTACAGACATGACAAGAAACTGTGCTTCAACCCAGCTTGTGCTAATGATGTGCCCAATTCCTTTTGAGTTCTACAGAACCAGCATATTACTGAATCTGTACCCAGCTTTTAACTTATTAATTGCAGCCAATGTTGGGGAGAAAATAACATTTCCTGGCTTAAGGAGGTGTGATTAATTTAATTTTACACCTATTTGAATACATCAACTCAAAACCAAACACTGACTTTAATTAATTGGTTAAGTACTTAGATCCTCAAATGACCCACAGACCCACTGGCCTTTGTAGGGCACTACGACCCACTCCTGGCTTAGACATCCAAAATCAGATTCATTATAATAAGAGCTCAGAGGCAGACGCTGACTCCATATTGCCACCCCGCAGTCCCCACTGGAGATCCAGTAAGAGTTAGGTGTGAAAAGAATTAGGAGCACAATGAGAACGCCAGTCAGGAGAGGGCCTCTCTCCCTCCCCACATCGCCTGCGTGCACGGCCTCAGCTCACTCGCTGCCACGTTCCCCCCCTGCACAGTGGAGAGCAAATTACTCTGTGACAGCCACAATCATTCTGCGATATTAGTTGGCGCGAGTCGCAATCGGTGTGAAACAAAACATGTTAAAGAGGCGTCGGGGGAGAAAGCGAGAAAATTAATGAAATAATAAAAACCAAAACCTTCCTGCTCTCACACATTGCACTGCACCACCCCCCACCCCTTCCCCACCCAGCGCCGCTACCCCCCTGCAACACCCTGATCTCCTCTCCTCCTGTCAAATAATTTCCACCAAATCCTTTTTGATACGACATCACAGAGCCCGAGCGGAGGAGATAATCCTTGACATCCTTATCGCTAACCCCCTTTTTATTTAGTCTCCTCCGTGTTCGCCAGCCTTGTTTCCCGATACAATCTGCCAACCAACGCGGCCCGGGCGGATCACACATCAAAAAGCCAGCCTCCCCCCTCAGGGGCATCGTGATGTCAGAATTGCACTCCTCTGCGTGTTCTGTGTGACAGCGTAATTTGGAAAACTTCATTTGATTTCCACTTTGTTACGTTCTGTTTATGGCATAATAGACAGAGCCAAAACCTTTCCTGCTTCAGGCTTCTGACATAAAAATAACATGGGGAGACCCCCCCACACACGCACTCCAGTGTTGCTCAGGTTTAACCTAGTTGCTCATTTTAACCACACTCCAGTCAAACCATGCACAGTGCTTGCAAGTATGGAAAAGATCACCAAATGTCAAAATGCTTTACAGTTAAAGTCCGCAGGTGGCAGGGTGGCTAAAAAATGTACATTAGTCCATCTTCTTGACCTCTAAGTCCTTTTGGACTAAATAAATAAATAAATAAATAAAGAGATTAAGAAACAAACAAACATCTACAGGTTAATACTCTAAGGGGGAAATTATGTAATACACTTTGCTTATTAATGTAACCTAAATTGCTTGACTAAAGATTAAACTCTACAAACAAGTGAATTGTAAACTTGAATCTACACAGATAAAAAGCCACTTTATTTAAGAGACATAAATTTCATGGTAATTGAGTTTCAGATAAAGGCCCAGACAAAGACTGAAATGCACCCTCAGCCAAGTGCCATTAAGTGGCCATAGCTATTTACCAAAGATATTTTTATTCCTGAGCATTAAATAGGAAGTTTCCTTAAGAAAAAAAAATAAAATCCAGCCAATTTTGAATCTGACGAGAGGCAAAAGTACTCATTTTTAATCAAAGGTTACATTTTAAAATCCTTCTGTTTACTTTTTACAAACCTGCAGTACCAGAGAAACACTTTTTTGTCCTATTCAAGCTTATTTCCAGATGTGAAATTTTGAATCAACAGAGAATTCTCCTCCAGACAGGGGATTATATCTGGAACAACAGGGAATTTATCTCCCATCTGTGGAGTAGATTTCAAACAATGGGTAATTTGCCTCAAATAAATACCAGTATTATTTCAACAATTTGTGGGCCTTTTATCCTTACCTCACAGCTTCTTGACAGTACAGATATTATTGATTTCATAACCTATTGTTGTGGAAATTCAATCGCATGACTTGATGGGTCTTTTCAATGCCTTATGAATACTGTATGTCCCACAGTAAGTCTCGGGAGTCTGTCAAACCAAAAGAGTGCAAAGTGTGATGACAGCATGTATTATAGCATTTTAGAACCTGATCTTGTCACCCAAGGGTTATGGGTTCACATTTAGGGACAGTCCCTGCCCAAGTTTCTCATGGAACTTATAATGCATGAATAAAATTAATCAGTCTGTCAGTTTGCTTCTGCCTGTCCTTGTAAGGGTTGCAGCAGTTTTAAGGTGAGCAGGCACAGTTGTTTTCAGCAATAGCCTCAAGCTCCTCCTGGGGATCCCCTGGTGTTCCTGGATAGCCAAGAGATGTAATCCTTCTGCTGTGTATTGGATCTGTCCTGGAGTGTCCTCTCACTGAGTCAGGCCTGGTGTAACTCCAGCAAGACCCCACCATTCTTGCAACATGTCTGAACTAGCTCAACTGGCTCCTTTCAATCTGGAGGGGCTGCATCTCTATTTCAGTGCTCTTCCAGATTTCCAAACTCTCCACCCTTTCATGGAGACCAAGTCCAGCAATCCTGCAGGGAGGCCTCATTTTAGCCGCTTGTATTGAAAATCTCGTTCTTGTGGCCTTTTCCCAAAGCTCATGACCACAAGTGAGGATGGGGACATAGAGTGAGTGGTAAAGCGAGAGCTTTGTCTGAAGACGCAGTTCCTGCTTCACCACCACATCAAACAAATTTAACTTAATACAAAAAATACAGACTCAAATCAAGTTGCACTCATACAGGGATCACATACCTCACATCAGAGGCACCATTACAAGTATCAGAGAAACACTTTTTTGTCCTTTTCAAGCTTATTTCCAGCTTATTTTCACCATTACTCCATATCCGTTTACTATCTGCCGCAGCACATGTTATACAGCCTCCAAGTCTGAGTCAACAAAACACATATACACTAGATTAGCATGTTCCCATGCTCCCTCAAACAACTGTACCAAGCAGAAGACCTGGTCTACATAACTCAGTTGAGCTCAGACCAAATAGTGAAGGGAAGCAGGGTCATCTTGAGAGCTCAACACTAGCGAGGTTATCGAGAGCGATGGCAGACATGTGGCAGGCATGAGTGACATAGACCGAGATGGGCTGAATAAAATGGTAGAGCTTTGTACTGTAAATGCGTACAAAAATAAAGCTGTGTGATCCATCTTAGTTGAAGTTCTTTTCTTAACAACTTAAATACTATGTTTGACTGGCATCATGTTGACATTTTTTACAGTGAGACAACTGATCATTTAAACAGCTTCACGGCCATTTGAGACTATATCCAGGTGAGGCTACTGACTGTCGTAACTGATCAGGGTGGTTTGCAGACTTACAAAAACCCAAAATGACAAAAGAAATAAACAGATCAAACAAGGCTGCGTGGAGAGCAGGCCTTGGGTTGCTGACTGCTGGCTGGATCACCAATAATGTGGTTTCAGTTAGTGTAACAGAAACAGGCATTTAAGAATTGTGAAATGCCATGAAATGCCATAGAAGTGTTAGCACAGGTCTGTAACTGCCAGGTTAATGGTGCTTCATTATGGCCAAGCTCATCAGTTCTGGGTAATTAACTATTTATGCATGACATTTGGAAATCCTTGATACAAAGTGTTGCCATTAATACCCTGCTAATAAATCAGCAGTAATAAAGTATTTATAAACACCATTTGTGTCCTTTAATCGAAAGCATCATTGAAACAGCGGGTTCAATTGCTTCTTCTGAACAGGATTGAATGTTGCAGCAGGGCTGCAGCATATAAATTAAACAACAAACTTTTAGCCTGACACCACCTGAGAAAACCGTTAAAGTGGTGACGGCATCGAGCGTGTGCTGTACTTAACCAGTGTGGGTCAGACACAAGCAGAGATCTTTATTAAATGTGTGAGGTGTGTAAACAAGATCCCCAGGTGGACTGACTACAGATAGGATTCCATTATGAAACTCCAAGGGTTTCATTACAAGGCAAATTGGGGGGCCTTTCACACCAGTCCAGAGAAGGAAGCTTTGAAGTGAAGCCATTTCACAGTTCGATTAAAGCCTCCAGGTCTGCATTTTTCATACACCTTTGTCCCAGCTGGGTTGGAGAAACCCTGACTAGTGCAAGGTGAGCACACTGTTGTTGTGAAGGTATCAACATACAGTTTGGCTTCAGTCTCTTAGGTTCTTGTCGGAAATGGTATCATCTAACAGCTATGTCAAGAGGTGTCTACTTAAAAAATATTATTTACTCAAAGGTACCTAGGTATATGACCAATGAAAGAAGGCAGTAGAGCTATAGACACCAAGACACTGTCTTAGAACTAAAAGGATTTTGAAATAAAGCAAAATTTCAAGAGAGAAGAGCAACATGTGCAACATATATAAATGCAAACTAAACATGTGTTGTTTTCTGCTGAGAGCTCCCATAACCCCACCTCCACCTCCCTTTTTTCCAAAAGTACCCCAACTGGGGGCACTCAACAACTTTGCTCAAGAGCAGGTGCGAGCTCTCCAGCACATTCTGAGCCAAGGTGGAAAATACACCAAGCACTCACCCAGATGCACAGAAACAGCCTAATACCGCAAACACCTGGAACTTTTATGCATACACATAAACATATCTGATCTTAAATCATCTTTTAGTTTATTTCCTATCCATTGCAGTTCTTTGGCAAACCACACTGCCAGCAATACACTCATATTTAGATGAATTCAATGTGGACTTCATTATTCTTGTTTGTCGAGGTCAATCAGATGCCTTGTGTAACAGCGACAACATACGCAAGCCGGTTTCCACTCTATTTCCACTGTTTGTACACCACTCTGAATATATTCATCCAGCCTGCCAGCCGTGCAACCGCAACTCAAGTGCTGATCTAAGAAGAGAGTATTGGGAGACCTACTGAGGAAAAGCAGAAAAGAGAACCAAAAGAAAAGCACCGAGAGAAGGGAAACAAGGGATAAGTAAAAGTAAAAATTATGGGTCTTAAAAAAACAGTTGGCGTGAAATAGGAAGTAAAGTTCTTTGTTCTGCTGATTGACAGAAATGAAAAACTACAGAGTGTGGCATGAACAGGAGGGAAGTGAGAAGAAAGAAGGAAAATTAGTATATCTGCTTCTGCTTTTCATGTAGGGACCATAGCATGATTCTTCATCTTCAAATTTGTGCAAGAGGGATAACTTCCTTCCCATGTCTGTCTGTGTGCGTTTCTGTCTCTGGATTTGCAGCAATCTGTGATTTATGTTTGGCAAGTTTGATCTTCTAAAATTCTTTATGATTTACAGAACAATAATTCTCCTTGGCTCAGGCTTAAATAAATGATGGGTCAGCGGCAGTGGTCCAGAATGGATTTTAATAGGCTGATTCTTTGTTTGGGGAGGTGGTGGGGAAGTGGGTGGGGGCAGGAGTGGTTAGCAATGGTGCTGGTGGTTGGGAAGGGGGGGTTATTTGACGAGGATAGGTACACAAACAAGACAGAGATGAAATCCAGAAAGCTATTACTGGGAGAAAGACCCATCAAGGGCAGAGCTGTAAAATTAAACAGCGAGGGGTGAATCGGCGAGCTGCTGTGAGGATGTTAATATGACCGTGACATTGTTAGTATGTGTGGGGGGGTGGTTCAGGTGAGTGCAACCGCGTAAATCATGATTATGCTCTCATACATATCATGCCACTGGTTTATGTGCCCTTCAGTGCTCTGGCCTTATCTCGGGGTGCAGGCTACGGAAAGGGATGAGTGTGCTCACTCTGGGATTCAAACGGACACCCGCAATCATTCTTCCAGATATGCACAAACGGGCCATGTCGCAGTGGGAAGGTCACGGTCATGGTGCAATCTACCAAAATATATCTTACAAAGTACCTAATAACCACAGAACACAGAACAAGGTGGAAAATGAAATGCAGCCGATGAGAACAGGCCAGAAAAATAAAGAAATCGCTGAATAAGATTCATGAATAGGGAAATAAGCAAACACTGTAAATGGGTTGAAAAGGGTCAAACTCTGGTGCAGTTAGGCAGTAATAGCCAATGTACAATAAAGAGTCCTTAGGCTGGATCTACTTAAGTTGATCGCTTCTCGGGTCTTCACCTCCAGTCTTCCCAGAAAATGTCTTATTTAATTTAATTGATTAACAACAGCGCTGGGTCACAGCAACATAGAAACAGGAGTGGTACAAAGAAAGAAATTGCAAACACATTGTGATATTAAAATACATGCATAAAACGAGGGCAGAAGACTGCAGTATTTCGAAGGTGTGATCAATGTTACATCCAAAAGATCTGCTATCACAAAACTTGTCCCGTGTTTGTATGAGTTATCCAGCAGAACAAATACGATGACGTGTTGTCAAGCAGGAATCCTCACCAGCTGGGTTCAGCTGGAATGAAGGAGCTCTGCTCACCGTTTGGATTTTGACAGCAGCAGGCACAAACACAGCGAAATTTACCACCGTGTGTTGACGCTTTTCGGAACAAATGCCCAAGCCTGGCAGCCCTGCAATGTCTCAACTGCCCCCTGTGCTCCAACTCACCCCCCCAGGGTCTGTTGTCCCCTACTGCGCTGGCTGGCAGTGCACTGTGGGCCCAGGCCTGACATGGGGTGCTGCGAAATAGCAACCGTGGCATTAATACTGCAGGGAGGGCTCGTATATGTGTCAGGAGGAGAGATCTACGACACCGTTTTTCACCCCTTTTTTTTCTACTCGAAAATGGTGAGTTATAGCGACAGAAATGTGTACCCATTAAAGGTGATATGATGTATTTTCTGCCTTGTTCTGAAGCTCATTCATCAAGTCAGACAATAAAGAAAACGGCACTTACCCCCCCAATCCACCCCCTCGCTCTCTTTCTCTCGCTCCTTCTCTCTGTCCCCCCACCTTTTTGTGTGCTGTCATGTGTAATTTATGGTGGCCCAGCTCAGAAACCTCTTGGCAGGCGCTGCAGAAGCAACTTGCTCTCTTACCTACTATATAACTTTTTTCCTGAAGTGTTGTTACCCCAGCGACAACGAACTCATAAGTCATCGGTTCCTCGGTAGGGGAGGTTAAGTACAAGAGAAAAAGGGAGGTGAGCCAAAATAAAACAGTTAAATACAGAATTGGAAAGCATGCAAATAAACATGAATGGAAGTGATGACAGCAGCACTAGAACAGGAATGCATAGTAAAACTTAGCAATCCAAAGTACAGCCAGCAATTAATAAATAAAAGCATGTTTAGATTCTGTGGTGATACTGTTTAAGGTTTTTGTCATTCATTCCACACCACAGAATATTAATTATGTGACATTTGTCCAACTCCGGGGGGAGGGGGGCAATGCAGAGGAGACAGCAGACCTGGTTCAGAAGACTGCACCATACAAGAGGGATACTGCTAACAGAAGACATCCAATAAAGGACTAATAAGAAACATCAAGAGGTCACACTGAGGAAAATGTGTTTTCTTTCTACCTTTTGGTGCAAAACAAAAGTACAAATCGGAGCAAGGTTCCAGGTGGCGTCAAGGTTTTAGAAGATGGTGCCAAGTTGGTCAATCATATATATGTACAATAAAGACCTTGCATGCTTCTATCCTGACATGAAGTGGAGGATTATTTTATTATCACATAAATTCCCAAAGATCCCTTGTCTGTAACCAGAGAAATTGCAAACCAGAATTCGTCAGAATAGACTGTTTCATGACTAAATGTCCAAAGAAACCCCCAAAGTGTTTGGAATATTTTGGATCGGTAGAGAAGATGGCCTTTTAAATTTTGAGAACAGATTATATTTTTTGAATGTTTCAGAAATTTCCCTGAAATCAGTATTTTCAGATGAAGGCACACCGTGAGATATTTACTTTATAGATGCTTGCATTTTTTTGTATAGTTGATGATTTTACCAAATGTAACTCTCACTGTGATACTACCTACAATGACTTATCTATTTATACAGTTCTATACAATTCTTACTGGACTCATTTAAGGCATATACTCTGCAGAGTGTTACTACAGTAAGAAGGGGGGTTTGAACCTACATCCTCCAAACCAAGACTAAATGACTTGCCACAATACTGTCTGTTGCCCAAGGCATTCAGTAGGTGCTTAACCCATTTAGGCAGGCAGGTAGTTCTAATGGCTTAGTTCTGCTAGAACAACAGGAGGAAGGGGAACTCAATCCATAAGCCTTCAGATTTCAAGCTTATAACCTTAACAGCTGCACTAAGTGCTACCTCTGTATATAAGCTAACCCCCAAATGAAATAAACACAGTGCCTATATTCATAATGTCAGAGAGGTAAATTTGAAGTTTGATTACCTATAAGTGATTAAACTGTGAAACTTTATACATCAACAAATAAACCACAGCGCATGGTGCAGCTTCCCCCAAGACTTCATCCAGTCTGACTCTTCCTGCCCGCCATCCGGACCTCCTTCCCATTACCCCCAGCTGTCAAACGCCAATGGAGAGATTAATGAAGTAGGAGGACACAGATAATAATCGTTTGTTTGCTGTGACGTGTGACTCATGGGCGTCCATTTACTCACACATCAATAGACTTTTAATTGAGCGACGTGCAGAGTCCATCATGGCGCTGGGGTTGCCTGCACTTCAGCCCACTGCCTGGTGACTGACACCTTCTTCCTGGTGACTGACAGCTTTTCTTCCACCACCTTCACAAATTTTTCTCACAATGTTCATACCCCATTGTGGGTATAGCTTGTGAATGCTCAGTTTGTAGAACGAACCAGCATGTTTAATTTAGAAACCTGATGACGGAATTAAAATGTGAGTGAAGAGAGCTTCACACCTGTGAACAGGCTGTGAGCTGAACGTTACATGTGCTGTTCTGTTGTGTTTCGGAATGTAGAAAGATGAAGAAATAAAAATTCTGAGAATACATGTAACTTAGTCTATTATAGCCAATGCTTGGAGTGGAAAAAATAAATGCACCTACTCCTCTTACTGGAAAGTTAACGTGGATATTAGTCAGCAAAGTATTCTGTCAATCTTTGAATTTTTGCAGTAAATAAAAGCTACTACAAGATATAGCTGATATTCACAGTATATGCTTCTTTGATAAAGGGAGCAGAAATTTGGAATGAATAGTAAGAAAGCAGTATGTGAGCTCACTTGTAGGGTAACTTACTGCACCCTTGGTAATGAAATTTGGCTATGATGGCTGTTGATTAATGGTCAAGTATGGCAATGGTGTTTGCTGGGAGAGCAGCTCAGCCAGAGAATCCTGGGGCACAAATGAGCACCAGGAGCTTATGAGAAGTTCCCACTGCACTCCTAGTTCTCCAAAGAATAAAACATAGAACTGTTGGTAGCTGCTAAATGCCAGCCTATTTCAATCTCTGGTTATCTCTCTTCATCAGCACTTGCGCCCGTGTTAGACAACAGGGCAATTGTTTAGACAGGTTTGTCTCCGTTTGTCTTCATTATTGGCATGTATGACACATAAGGGAGGTTGTGTTGACAGATGTTGGATGGAACGTGCACAGGCATCCCTGTGAATAGTCCTGTTCTGGAGACGAAAGTTCAATGGAAAACTCTGTGTACATGAACCTGCACACGAAAAAAACCCACCAACCATGACAACATCTTGATAAGAGTAACTCATTCAACTGCATTTAGAAGGCTGTACAGACAACTACAGTCCATTCAGTCTGGCATTTTTTTCACTGTGTTCTTGCGACATCTCAACATATGAGATGGGGGTAAATTTTGAACTTTTTTACTGAATTAACTGGTGAACTTGTTTCAGACTCAACATGGGCCTTTTCCCCTTATATATTTTTATTCTCAGGGTGAACGTACTATTTTTCTCCCCATAGTTTCCACAGTGGGGAAAGGTGTTTGACCTTTGGACAAAATCTGTGCAAAATTTGTACAAAATTTGTACAAAATTTCTATGTTTGCTATCTGTCTCCCATTTCTATAATCAGCTATTTGAGTAATACATGTCAAAAAAAGTAATATTAAACATACAAGCTGTGCTTTGATAATCACGTCTGTATCCAAAGCGCTTTGTTGCTGAATGCGCTTTTGTGCACATCATACATTCCTTTGGAGAAAAGCATCCGCCAGATGAATAAATGTAATGTAAATGTAAATGCTGAGTGAATCCTGGCTAAGGAGCCTGGTGTTATGCATGTATAACTGTCTGCCACATTTACCTGGGGCTCACAGGGTTTTAAAAATCACTGAAGTCACTCAAGAATCCCACAGATTGAATATGCCTAAAGCCAACACGTTTTGACATTTTTTTATTCACTCGTGAGTTTCTACATATAGAACTCATTTTTAAAGAAGCGAGCAGTGTCCATTTCAAAAGTAAGATGACTGTCATCTAAAAAAGCCAAAAATACATACAAAAATGAATGTGATACAATAAATTGTATTTACTTGTTTAAAATGGTCACAGCATCATGGACTCAATGGGAAAGAGTTGAAGAGGCAATTGAGAAACTGAGACCACTATCAAATATTCAAGCAACAGTGGGTGAAAAAAGGCAGCTATTGATCTCTTTGCCTTACTACGCAGAATACATTACAAAGTTGCTTAAGAATGACATGTGTCAGCCTTGGGATATCTGAAAGATGGTGGCAGTTCGCCACTACAATAAAGTAGTCTTAATTTGTTTCCTGAGCTGTAAACTAGAAGTGAAAAGACAATGATAAATTAGGAAAGCTAAATACAGTGTGCCTTTACTCTGATGAGATAAGTTTAGCTGTCCTCAGAAAGCCAACAGGAAAATGAAAAAGTCTGCGATGATAGTTGTGTTTTATAGTGTCCTATGAAATTACAGGAATCTCCTTTTTATTGCCTGGAAAGCTACGTTCTAGTGGTTAAGGTATCGATGACATCACTGCATTAATTTACCTAGCACACAGACCATGAATGGGCTTTATCACTTCTTTTTAACAATGTAGCACCACCTGCTACGCAAAGTGCTCTGGGTTGACTAGACATTTACACTGGCTAAAATAAAACATGGTTAAATAACAGCGAAAACAATTTGATGCGTAGATGCATCAGCATCTGCGTCACGTACATTATGGGTGCCCAGCATTATACATACTCTGAGTTGCTAGTTTATTATGTATACATATTTAGTAGCATGGTGCGCCTCCTTTGGCCTTCAGAACAGCATTAATTCTACAAGATACTGCATGCATTGTACAGGAACATTGTGCCATGCAGAAATTATTGTATTGCATACATTTTGCAAATTGGATGCCTGGATAGTCTTGCTGTGAACAGCCCCCAATCATCCTCAATAGGACTGAGATCTGGGATCTCATCTAGGGATACTGGAGTCCACTGAAGTAATGAAAACCTGCTGTCACGTTCTTGGAACCATTCAGTGAAAATACACACCTTGTGACCTGGTGGAAATGTCCTTCCAACTGTGGATAAAGTGGAGCCATGAAGGGCTGTACTTGGTCTGCAACATGTTCAGATATGCACTGCCACTGAGGTTTTCTTTTGAGGGTATCAGGGGCTCTAATGTGTGCCTGGAAAAAATTCCCCACACCACCATGCTGCCACCACCAGTCTGTACTGCTGACTTCAAACTGGATAGCTAAATGGACTAACATTCCTTGCGCCAAACCTTGATCCTTCAGTCAGCATGATGCAAAAGGAACCTGGATTCATCGAACCAGGGAACATTTTTCCATTCCTCAATGGTCCAGTTTTGATTCTCCTGTATCAACTGCATCAGCACCTAACACGATCTTTGTTTTTTAAATCGATTTGAGGCAAAAGTCCAATAAGTACTGCATTTTGAGATGACATTCTGCACACCGGTGTTCAATTTGGACGCAATTTGTCTGGTTGTGTCCCGCCTTTTTCTCTTGTATGATTCTTGCAACTCACCTTTGAACCCTCAGATTTACAGGCTCTTTTTGTCCATAGGATTGCTACCTGCTGGTACTTTTTTTTTTTAAACTCTTGAAATGGTTGTGTGTGAAAAGTCCATGACGACAGCCGTTTGAAAGATGCTAGAAGCAGCACCAACTATGTTATGTTCAAAATCACTGGGGCCACTTGTTTTGCCCATTCCAAAAGCTCATTTGAACACCAGCTGATACTTGAAATGCTGGTCTGTCTAATTTTTAAAATGTTATAAAATAAATAATAATTGTTCAATTCAGACTTTTGAGAATCAGTATGTGACTTACTGTGATTTTTATGCTTGTGGACCTTGTATCAGTTCACAGTTATGACTGTGGCCAAAAAAATCTGTACACCTCTGATGCACAACTAGTTTGTGGCCCTCTGTGGCATGGCTGAGTGTTTCTCACACCCATCCTCCTGTTTGTATTGGTGTGTGTGTGTGTGTGTGTGTGTGTGTGAGAGAGAGAGAGAGAGAGAGAGAGAGAGAGAGCGAGAGAGAAACATTTGGATCTCCTGAACGCAGCCGTTGAAATGCAGGCAAGAGGCAGCAGCAGGCACTTTTAACAAGCGTGAGGAATGCGGGGGAGAATTCATTTTACAAGATGTTCTGAAGTGCGAGTGTCTGGGGTCTCGTGAATGAGCCGATTGTGGCTTCATCAGAAAGGGGCCTTTGGAGAGGGTTTTTGGGGCGAACACCTTTGATGTCAGCTGAAATTTCACACAACAATGTATAGGGGTTTGATTCCTGGCTGAAGGTTTCTGGAAGGGGTTTCCTTCTCTGGGCACAGGGGCACACCCCCCTGTTGAACCCACTCTCCCACTCTGATAACTTCTCCATGCCCAGCACAATGGCATCCTTTGTTGCCCGATAGGGCACACACAAGACCGTGCATGTCCCTGAAAACGTGTGAGCATGAGTGTGCACATGTGTGAGAGACAGCTTCTGTGTTTGCGATTAATGAGTATGTGCATGTGTTTCTGCATGTTTTACAGACTCACAGCTTGTGGGGTTCCCTTGTCTGTGTTTCCACGTTAGTGAGAGACTGAGGTTGCGGGATTTTATTGTGTGTATTTAGGATTCTCACGGACATTCAACTCAGCACATGTCACGTACAGTTAAAAGAGGAGAAAAACATAATTAAATAGACAGGGCACCCACTGGGAAACATCTTGTCTGTGTGTATAAACAAGCTGGCAGGCAGATGACAGGTACTGCACACGGAGCAGATGATGAAGCAGGAAGTGAGGACAAACACCAGCTGAGCAGCCATCTTGTAAAGTGCTGGAGATAAGTGCAGTTTTGGCGGCGGCTGACTGACACATGAGGGCAACAGATTATATGGAGGCTCAGACACGTAACATGGTAACATTCCCAAAAGCCCGGAAGCAGAGCCTCGGAGTTACACTGAGCAGTGGCCCAGCCTCGCAGTGTTGTCTTCATGAAAGATGACAAAAATCCCTGCCTTCACTTAGCTGAATAAATATCATTTATTTCTAAAACCGCCTTGTGTGATTGTTTTAAAATTACCAAATTTGTTCACTGTTCTGTGCCTTGACATGGAGTATAATAAACAATTCTGCATCATTTTTACTTATTCATTCATTTGCCTAAAACTTTTCTCCAAAACAGCTCATTAAGTGTCAGTTATTGACTCATTTATACAACTGGATTTTTAAAAATTTTTACTGTATCAGTTCAGGGTAAGCACTGTACCCTGGTCAGTGGTATTACAAAAAGAGCAGGAATTCCAACCTGGGCAGGCGAAAGGCAGCAGCTCTAACCGCTGCACCACCTGCTGCCCTGTTCTAAAAGTTGTAGTACTTTCTAAAGTACTTCCCTTACTGGCACATATACCACATGTGCAGTGCTGCACACTCACTGTGTGACATGTAAACACACTCGCTTTGAACACGCAGTCACACAGACGACTCTGTGTAGATAAAAATGAAAATGTGTTTTATAGTTCATCGGGGCTGGTGACTCACATATGTCAGCCACACCTCGTAAACCTGTCTTGTTTTGTTTTATTATATTGTTATTATTTCTGGAGAGCTCACAAGCTAGCGGCAGCACCTAGCTATGGGTCTCCATTTCCATACCACACACCCCATAAATCAGTCACAGCTAATTAAAAGGAGGTGATTTAGAGGCCTGCTTTTTCTTCTCTTCTTTCCCGTCGTTCCCCTTTTATCGTTCTTTTTTCTTCTCGAGCCGTCAGCCATCCCTACCCCCCTTCCCCCCAAAAATGCCGCCTGCTCAAAGCCTCTGCTGGTCTCCCAGATGGAAAAGCTCACATAAAATGAGAGGGCTGGTCTGGAAAGGAGTGATAATCCTGGGATGCTCAAATGTACAAATGTACTTGATCCCTAGATCCTTATCCATCTCTGGGTAACTGGGGGAGTGTTTAAAGCTTGAAAGTTACCCAATTAACACACCCACCCATCAAAAATGTGTGTTAAGCTGTATCCACAACCAACCTCTCATGTGCACACTTACTCATACAGGAGTGAGAAATGTGTTCTGGCCACTTGATGAAGATACTTTCATTTTTCAAGGTAAATTCACATTTGGGATTCATTTCCCCAGCAAGAAAGCAGAGTGAAACCCATGGTAAACTTTTGGAGTAGACAAAACTCACAATAATTTATTGCTTTGGAGGGAAATAAAATGGCATCATGCACATTCTTTGATCTTAACTCACTTTGAAAGGAATGTGTGTTTGGCAAAAGTATCCACATAAAGTTAGGAGATTTATATGCTTCTGAAAGTGGAAAGCTCTATTGAGTTGGACTCTCTCACATGGCATTTGAAAGAGAGTCTCATAGTCGCCTGTCCTCAGCAGAGGTCAATATGCCCATGAATGTGCTACAATCATTGTCTGACGCCGTCTGAACAAACCTCATAACATGTCACCCTTGTCTTACTTGGAAGTGCTGCCAGTTCACTGGTTAAAAAATTCCCAGTACAGGAACCCATCCATCAAAGATTTGACAAGAATAAATACTTAGCTTTCACACTGTGGTGATAAGGTGTTTCAATATGCACGTTTCCAAGAGTTGACATGGAATATTGCTTCTGCTTCAGCTGTGTCAATGTTTAGAAGTCTTTCAACAGATAATTTTTCAGAAACTGCAATTTTTCATATGCCAAAGTTAAAAATGCTCAGGGAACTCTGCATTTTGACCTGGCAATGACAATGGACTCTAACATCTGTATATTGGAAAAAAAAAAAGAAATGTTCTTACTCATTTCCTGAACACACGTACCACTAACAAAGGCATTTCCAGGTTGAAATGACATCTGTTTTTTTCTTTGTTCCACTTGTTGAATACAAGTCTGTTAAAATGTCCTCAGTGTAACATGGTGCCAAATCAGTGAATGGTAAATAGATGAGAGTTTAATCTGAGGTCCAGAGGTGAACATGTGCATCTCATTGTCCCTTTCTGAAAGACTTTGTTGTAGCAAAGGAGCCTGAGCATACAATGAAGAAACAAAATGAAAAATAACAAAGGAAACATATATATTTATAGTCTTGCACTTACAGAGTAAAATCTGTTAGAAAGTCAAAACATTTTTGAATCATTACAGTATAATTAATACAGTAATTATTAACTTATACTCCTCTGGAAATCAACAACAGAAGTAGAAGAAGAAGGAGGCCAACCAACAGCCAGATGGATAGACTGAATCACAATGATGTGCTCTCTTCAAGTCTGTGGTTAAAAGCAGAGAAAAGAACATTCTGGAGGCATTCTATGTGGTCGCTAAGAGCTGACACTGACTCAGTGGCACTTAACAACAACAGGAGTCAGCCATGTTTCTGTGGCAACAAGCAGTGCAGAAACTAAACAGGTAAACAAAATGCTGGTACTCTATATCATTTGCTGTTCATTTATAAAGTTCAGGACTCAACTGAAACAAGGCAGTTCATTTTGCTACTGTTTCTTCTCCTCAATAGCTTCACTGAGTTTGCTCACGGCAACATGACATATGAAAAGAAACACAGTAAAACATTACATTTTTTGCAATTTAAGAACTGTATATAGTTGAGCTGCCACTTTTCACTCGAAGGAGCGGGGTTTGAATCGTACCTCCTGCTGTAGTACCATTGATCAAGGTAATTACACTCCAGTCAAAGTGATCCAGCTGTATAAATGGGTAACTCATTGGAAGTAGCTGAACGTTGTATAAGTTGCTTTGGAGAAAGTGTCAGGTGCATAAATAAATGTAAATGCAGCAAGTTTCAGTGTTTACAAAGTGATGATGGTACCAGTATCAGCTGTCATCATTCACATTCTCTGTGGTAACACTGAGTGTACAAAGACACATGTGGACCATATGATACTAGTGATATGTGTTTCCGTAAGCAGGTCCCTTCCTGCCATTACACCCAGGCAACTGCGGTCCAGTGCATGTGATAGGTGACGGCTTACACTAACCATGTCATGGCACAGAGCATCTCTGACTGCTAGCCTTCATCTCTCTTCCCATTCTTGGAGACATGTGTGCTGGTAAATTACATTTGTCACATAATTAGGATCTGGCATAATGGAGTGAAGTCTTTGGGTCAAAGGCTATAAATTTGCCATTTCCCATCTTTCTGTTCTCTTTCTATTGAAGTATGAGTCATGATTTAAACAGATGCTACCAATTTTTTGGTATTTTTTGTACTATGAGTATGAAACTAAAATAGCTTATTTCTGTTGAGCTGATGGTCTAAATTAGAAAAGTTTGTGCTCTGTGGTAGTATATGCCCTACAATGTCAACCAAAGTATAATTAATTATTTTTTATTGTAAGTAATTATCACCACAGTTTCTTCAAGAATTTTTAGGGCTTATGTTGTCTAAATTATATTATTCTTATCATATTGCGCATTTTGTAGGATGGCAAGTGACAGCTGTTAAAAGCTCATTAATATTTGTCAATGCATTTGTCATCAATACCTATCTGTCCAGTGCAGGGTCACAGTGGTCTGGAGTCTGTTCTGGAAGTATAGGATACGTGGCAGGGTAAACCCTTGATAGGACACTACTCCATCACAGGGCAAAACATGAATATTGATATGTTTATTTTTGACAACAGCAGTGTCACAAATAAAACAGACATGGCCAAAAACAAGTAAAGAAAATCAATTAGCAGAATGATGAAGAACTCAGTTCTACCAAAACCAAGACAAGAATTCAAGCTGAATGGCAAAGTTCTCATCAAATCAACTTTTATAATGAAGTTAACAATGTATGACTTCCAAGAATTTGCCACTGAAAACTGGAGAAGGAAACAACTGTATATAGAAACAAACTTATGCTGTGACGAAACACAATAGCCAAAAAATATTAAAAGTAAAAGTTACAAAGGCAACGGCAAAGGACAAAGAGTGCAGGTTTTTGTCCAATCCCAGCTCTCAATCTTTATATTTAAGTCATTAACCAGATTGTATGTCATCTCACCAGGTATTAAAATTAACTGTCTAAAACCAGCAGGTCTCCCACCCATAATTATGCCCCCAGCCTTACAACAGTACATGTCATATAACAATAGTGCCACTTTTCTACAGAGAACCTCTGTGCCACTAATCTTTCCCAAAATCCTTTCTAAGACGATATTTTGGATCCAAAGGAGGCACTGTTGGCAAAGCCGGTGTCACATTTTGCAGTGAATGGATGTAGTCACGATGGTCGGCCCGTGTGCTTTCAACGCTGGCTGATTACCTGCAGCGCTCGTCCACCCCCACCTGACAGCTCAGCTGGACTTTAACTAATCGGTTCTTCTGAAGTTTTAAATGCATATAGACCCCTGTCCTTAAATCAGGAGAATCGCTCCTTTGTGAAAGGACTTTGTGACAACAGTACAAACAGTAAAGTCTTGTTTAAAGAGTCAGTTTGGATGTTATCTGAGTTCTCAGTTCTCTTTAAAATATACAGATGGTTTGAGGGTAGTTTTAAAGGTGGTGTACAGAGCTGCTTTTGATCACACACATCCTGCTAGTGGGACTCAGTTCAAGACTTCACTGTGAAAACCTGTGCTGGACGCTTGTCTTCTTCACATCGCATTCACAAACGCTGTAAATGTGTCAGGGCCTCCAA
Source organism: Arapaima gigas (assembly GCA_900497675.1). Taxonomy (NCBI): domain Eukaryota; kingdom Metazoa; phylum Chordata; class Actinopteri; order Osteoglossiformes; family Osteoglossidae; genus Arapaima; species Arapaima gigas. Next base: position 368,305 of record UFQX01000013.1, read on the forward strand.
TAAAGCTGGTCTGTAAGTCGGCAGAGACTTTTGCTTTTACCCTGTCAAAGTCCTAAAAATATGGTGTTTAACTCAGGCCACTCACTCAACTGCCTCTTTTATCGCCGCTGTTGCATGATTTTCAGATGTCTGTACAGCTGGCGTCTTGACACCCACCAGTACCCCACAACCCCCCCAAAGAGTGCAGGGCCTGGGCTGTGAGCCCCTCAGGCCACGTCTCTATGTCTGTGTCTCATCACTGGCAAGAGCATGTCAGAGCCAACAGACTACCCAGCAGCACTCAAACCTTGGCAGTGTGCCCCGACGCCAGGTCGGCCTGGATTTGTTCACATCCTGCCGAGCTGACCTGGTGATCTTGGGGTACTGGAGTACCTGGATGGAGGCTTTTCTTGTTTGGGAAGATATTTTCAACAGCACAACCAGGATCTTTGTTGTTCTACAATGAAAAAAGTCTAATTATTTATGTATTTAGCAGCCAATTTTCTCCAAAATCCATATGACTGGGTAATTTTTACAGAAGGGATTTGGAAAAATAATTTACACAGGGGTACACCAGGCAAAGCAGGAATTCCAACATGAGTACTTTTGATTACACGATGACTGCTCTAACTACCTCAGTACCTGCTCTCCGTGCATTGAAGTAAGACTGTCCATCAACAAAATAATGAGGGCAACACCATATATGCACTTCCAAGCTCCCTGTCAGAAACATTGCATTTCAGAACAAATTGAATAGGATTATTGTTTTTGATGGCAGCAGAAGTAGCTCTGCTGTCTCTCAGCACCTGGGTTCTTTGTGTGTCAATTCAAATCCAGCTCAGTCTGTGTGGAGTTTGCATGTTCTGCCCGTATCTGTGTGGGCTTCTTCATGGTGCTCGTTTCCTCTCACAGTCCAAAGACATGCATGTGCAGGTCAGTTTGTCACTCTAAGCCCACAGAGTACTGTACATATGTGTGTGTGTGTGTGTGTGTGTGTGTGTGTGTGTGTGTGTGTGTGGCCACCCGATGGCCTGAATGCAGTTTCATAGCCTAATGCCCAGTGATTCCAGGACAGGCTTCTGACTGACGTATAATTTTTAATGATAACTGATGGATATTGTTTTTGAATAAGAGCACCCTGCCCTTTTCTCTTCTTCAGAAAAATATTCAAAACATAACCATAGAGAAAGTAAAACACCTGTTGGGAGCAGTGAAATAAATCACATGAAAACAGTTTGCACGTATATACAAAATACATTAATGTTACCAAGAAAATACAAATGAGTAATTCAAATGTGTTTAATGTGCACATAAAATAACAGTTAGGTCTATTAGAGCTTATCTTGTTTCTCATATAGTCTAGTATCACTCGTACTGTCATTGTTGTTGCGCCCACCAATAAAATAGCGTTAGTAATACTGTAACACTAATATATTTTGTGACTGTTGCGCTGTGCGTTAAGGCTCCCTCGGATGGATGCGGCTCTGCGGGTGCGGGGGATGTCGTCCTGCTTTGCTCCAGTGCAGAGTTTTGCCCATAGGTTATGAAGGATTAAGACTGACAAATTTCGCACACAATTACGACTGTGAAGGATTCTCGGCATCAAAGCTCCTCAGACTGGGACTATTTCTGGCCACCTCTAATAGCTCTTGTCAGGCGTAATTTTTAAGTACTTTAACCAATTCATTGTATAATTAGGTTAACAAAATTAGCTCATTGGCGAGTCAGTCAGCAGTAATGCAATAAAGTTATTAACATTCCAGATTTATGGGCAGACATGAACACAGGGTCGTCCTTCTTGTTCTATTAGATTTATTCCAAACTAGATGTGAAAGTGGCACAAAAGAAATCGGCTCAATGAGAAGCGCTGCAAACTTTGTTATTTTCCAAGACAACTCTTTTCTTCCCGAAAAGCGAACCTTTTCTTTAAATTAGAGCCTTTGAACTCCCCTTTCTAAAAATTTCTTTGGGCAGAAAGACTATTTACACGCAGTCCTGTTACCTTAGTGGCTCATAACGCTGCTTTTAAGGGGATCACAGAGGACTACAGTGAGTCAGGCAGTGATTTTATAAAGTTGCTTTGCAAAGAAATGGCTGTAAATATGAAAATATAAACAGTTTGAAGTGCATTGTAATAATCCCTGTTTCAACATTACAAATGGGCATTATATATATTTTTCCATAATTCTGGTGTGTTTTGCAATGCAGCATTTCCTAGTATTCTCTGCACAGTGGTTCTGTTAGGGCTCCTCACACACGGTGATCAATAAGCGGCGGCCAGCAAAGGAGGGGCAGCTGAGGGCTCAGTCGAGGGTGAAGCGCCCCCTTCTTGCCATGTAGAGACGGCTGTCAGACCCTGCCTCGCGCACAGAGCGGGTGGGGGGTAAATTCAGATAAAAGAATCCAGCAGTTCAGATGAATGAAGGCTGAATATTGAAATACTGATCTTCTGTGTCCGCGCGCTGTCGCTCTGATGACACAAGAGAGCGAGGAGAGGTGGGGTGGGGGGGAGGGGGTTCGGGCTCCGCCCTCATGCGCCTCCGACCGCCTCATTAGGGATGCGCGCTCGAGCCATTGGACAGCGGCGCCTCGTCTTTGAAGGTCCCGTCGCGAGCGCAGATACTTTAAGTGTGGAGGGGAAGCGAGAGCGCGTCTTGAGAGAAACACGCGCGGAGGCTCGCGGTCTCGGGGGCGCACTGTTGGATCTGATCTGTGGGATTTTGTGCGTTTTTTTACTACCCCCCCTGTCGCACCCATGCGCGCGCTTCCGCAGCCCAGTCGCTTTGTGCTGAAGTGTTGTTAAGGGTGTCGTTGCCCTCGCGCAGCCCGGTGACTGTCGTGTCGTCTCTGCAGAGTCACGTCGCGGCTCGGACCATGAGCCGCTGCTGAAGAGAAGAGGACGGGCGCCACCTCATTTCGCTGTGGACTGCGTGAGGGGATCTTATAAAGGACGCGTCTTTTCTTCCTTCCTTCTCCTGGATTATAACAGAAAGAGCGCGTGACGGGGGCCCGAGCGCGTGCCAGCGTGACACGGAGTGACACCAATGCGCGCTGAGGTGCCGTCCGCCGCCCCGCTCTGCTCCGCTCCCAATGCGCGATCCCCCCCTCGGATGTGACACGCAGCGAGCTCGCGAGCACACGCACGAGCGCAGCGACAGCGGCGACGGTCCCTGTTCTTTCGAGCGCCGCGGGACACGAAGCGCGCACACACCGTCACCGTCCAGGTCTTCGTGTCCAAGCCCGTCCGACCCCGCGCGACAGGCGAGGCGCCTGCCCATCAGGGTCCTCAGGATGCTGACCGCGCACACCGGCCACTTGCTCCACCCGGAGTACCTGCAGCCCCTCACCTCGGCGCCCGTGAGCATTGAGGTAAAGTACGGTACACTTCTCTGCGCGCACTGCGCGCTTATTGTGCGCACGGGGGACGCGCGCGAGCGTCGCGGGGAGTTTGCTCGCGCTTGCCTCGCGACTCTGTGTGTGTGTGTGTGTGTGTGTGTGTGTGTGTGTGTGTGTGTGTGTGTGTGTCTTCTTCAAACTCATGTACTTTCCTTTGAACTGTTTTTTTACCCCCTTTGCGTTCAGGATGCGTTACTATAATACGGAATTTATCAGTTGTCCGGAAAATATAAGACCTCTCTTCTGTCAGGTTAATTTTTAACATTATTGTACATTACACAACCAGAACATTTTAAATAAAACTATAAATATAACTAGTCACACTTTTTTCAGAGAAACAAGTTGTGTAGAATTCGGTTTTACGTGACGCATTTCACAGGAATTTCTGCTGCATTTTACACCAGAAATTCCGGTGAAACTGCTGTTCTTTGTTCAGTTTCTACAGCTTTCGGTATGGGCACAGTCCGCAAGTCCGCAAGGTAACTCATATATTAGTCTTTGTATTAGTATTATTATTATTACCTCCCGTCGTCGTCCATAAGTACTGACACCATCATTCCATATTTTAAGTACTTTTTTACATACAGTCCATTAAATCGGAAGGAGGCGCGCTGAGCGCCAGAAGTTTTGTTATTCTGAACCTTAGTAATCAGGCACCTTTAAATTACTGTGATTATATAGAAATTACTTTTTCTCTTTTGCAGTTCTGTAAACAAAATTTATCCTTCTAAAAGCTTATACAGTATCAGAGCTTCTTATCAACATTTGTAATGAAAATGTTTTTTTTTTCTTGACTAGATAATAGGAGAGACTGATTTTTTCCTGTGTTCCTCTGGGTTTCCTCTGCAGCTGGATGCCAAGAAGAGCCCCCTGGCCCTACTAGCACAGACCTGCTCACAGATCGGCAAACCAGACCCACCACCCCCCAGCAAGCTGGGCTCCATTACCTCCAGCGGAATCGGAGACAAGGAGCCCGCAGGCCGCGCTTCGGGGTCCTCAGGCCTCAAACTTGGCGAGCACCGGCAACCACTAGAGGACAAGTCCAGCTTCAAGCCGTATTCCAAAGTGGGTGGCGAGGGCCGTAAGGATGGCCCAGGGACCAGCAGCTCTGACAAAGCTGGTTTCCGGGTGCCAGCCGGCAGTAACAGTACAGCCGCTTGCCCAGCCTTTCCGCCACATGCCATCTCACCAAACCCCAGAGCAGGGTCACCCTCTCAGCACGCAGCGCCACAGCCTTCCCCTTCGACTCAGCAGCCTCAGCTGTCCCAGGCCCCACATACGGACAGCAAACCAAGTGGCACCGATCCTGTCGACAGCAGTAGTGGCAGCACAAGGAAGGAAGCCGAGACGGGCAGGCCTGGTGTGGATGGTGCCCAGCTGGCCAACTCAAGCCATGCCAGGGCCAGCGCTGACTCCAGCAGTAGCAGCTCCGATGGCAGCCCACACCTCGAGGGCAAAGCCGAGTCACAGCCATCCCAGCAGGGTCTGGGCTCTGGACACATAGCACCTGTGTCGCCCTTCAAACCAGGTCACTCAGTGTTCCCGCTGCCGCCCTCCAGCATGGGATACCACGGCTCCATTGTGGGTGCCTACGCTGGCTACCCCTCCCAGTTCGTCCCAGGGTTGGATCACGCCAAGTCCAGCCTGGTGGGTGGGGGAGTGGGGGTGCCAGGGAAGCACCCCAGCTCCAGCCCGCTCACTGGCGCTTCCCCCCCATCCTTCATGCAAGGCCTTTGCAGGGACCCATACTGCTTGACATACCCCAACGCCTCTCACCTTGGAGGCAGCAATTGCTCTTCCTGTGTGCACGACCCGTCCTCCACACTCAAGTCTAGCTTCCCCCTGATCTACCCGACACACCCTCTGCACCCACTCCACCCCGGCTCGCTGTCGTCCAGTGGCACGCCATCCCTCTCACACCCACTGTACACCTATGGCTTCATGCTGCCCAATGAGCCTCTCCCCCATGCCTGCAACTGGGTGTCGGCTGCAGGGCCATGTGACAAGCGCTTTGCCACCTCAGAGGAGCTGCTCGCCCACCTGCGCACACATACCGCACTCCCCGGAGTGGATGGCAAGCTGCTTGCCTCCTACCCCTCTGCTGCTGGTTCCTCTGCCGCAGCAGCAGCCGCCTCCTGCCACCTGCACCTGCCTCCCCAGAGCAGCCCCAGCTCCTTCTCCCTCCGGGCTCCGCCCAGCCTCGGTTTGGCCCGCTACCATCCATACAGCAAGGTGCACCTGCCCAGCGCTCCCTCCCTACCCATGCACTCCCTGCCGGCCTCAGCACCCTACTACTCCCCCTACGCCCTCTACAGCCAGAGGCTGGGCTCTGCTTCTGCGCTCGGCTACCAATGAACTCTGCCGCCAGGGTGAGGGGGAACAGGGCTCACCTGTAGGGGGCACTCTGCCTCTGTTCTAAGCCAGATCCTGGGTCAATCATGCCAGGAAGGAGGATCCACCAGTGATGGACTTCAAGACAGCAGGGACACTGCTGCATGGGAGACACTGGGAGAACTGGACCCCAGAATGTGCCAGACCGGTCGTTCTCCATTTTCCTCTGATGCTTTTCATAGTTTTCTCAAGGACTGAAGAAGTGTATTTATTTTTTACAGAGCGCTTGGCTTCCAAGTTTAGTGGGGGAGTTTATTATCTGAACGCATTGTTCTTAAGTATTCTTACTATTCTAATTAAAAACATATTATGCTTATTATACACTTTTTAAAATAAAAGTTTTGTGGTATGCAACTTGGCAGCAGTTAATGACAAGCCTCTAATGAAGAAATTCTTTTTTTCTCGCACCCCTCTCTTTTTCTACCCAGCTCCTCCTGTTTTGACTCCAGGCGTGGAAGGGTGTTGCCTTCACACGTTGCTCACTAGACTTTGAAAAAGCTTTTTTAATTTGTACAGCTGACGAGGAAAACACAATAAGAGATGTAATATTTTTTGTATTGTATTTGTGTGAGGTGGCTGAAAGGGGGGCAGGGGTTGGGGGGCAGGAGAAGAAACGGCAGTGGCACGGCTGTCAGTTATAAAGGGGAAGGTCTTATTTTGTTTAATAAATGACAGTGATTATATTTAAACCTTGTGGGCTTGTTTGGACTCTGTTTGGGGTGCAGTATGTTTCTCTTTTGGTTTACATAAATTCATTTAGCAGAAGCTTTTCTCCAAAGTGATGTATGAGTAAGAAAAGGACATAAAAGTGGAAAGGTGTTTTGTTGAGTCTCCTTGGAGACTTTGATGAGCAACTCACCCAGCGCGAGTCCAGGACAGGTGTGATCATGTGGGACCAGCTGGTACACCTTCAAGTCTTTGGCAGGTGTTTCCTAGGTGAACAGAACTGTGGACAAAGGCCATAATGACACTGTTATGGTTCGCCCTCACTGAGAATGACACGTTGGTGTAGAGTATGTAAATGGACAGCTAAGCATTATCTCAGCAGCTGGACGTCATATAAAAACCATACAGTCCCAGGTCGCCAGTACAGGGGGATGATGTGTGATTTGTGGGTGGTGTCTAGCAGAAGGTGCAAGCATGGGTCATCCCGGTCATAATTCGGTCACTTGCTGGCTCTCGCTGTGGGTCTGGCCCTATTGTCTTAAATGATGGATGCTTTTCACACTGCAGTGATGAATTAGGTGTGATCCACACCCACCTTAGATCATCTGTGAGGGGTCAGCAGGGAACTGAGGGAGGCCATTCAGGGGGACATGACCGATACTCTCTGTGACCTCCTGACCTTTTTGTTAGACAAGGCACTCCTGACTGAAAAAGCAATACAAATCATCCTCTATCTAGTTTTTGCATTACAGTACTACTAAACATATCTTGAAAGCAGAGTTGTCTCGATGCTTATGAGTGTAATATGTTCTTGAAAATCAGTTCGTAAGGTGAAATCTTGTAATTCGGAGACATAAGTATCAGTTCAGCAAGAACTTTGAAGAGCCTCCCCCACACACACACACACACACACACACACACACACACACACTTGGCTTTTATTAATTGTAAATATGAAAAACTCATCATATTTGGTCATAACTTGGAAAAGGGTATTAAATAATTTCAGTCATATAGGTGAAAGCTCATAAAACACTCATATCTGAAGGGATACCTGTAATAATATAATAATAATAAATAATAATAAATGATAATAATAAAATAATAGCTTGTTTGTTTTGTTGGTTTTCTCTTTTGCAGCTGTACTTTCCCAGATATTTCTGTTTTAGGTCCTTTTAGTTGACACAGCCCTTTGGTCGACACAAATGAAAACCATTAATAATCTTATGGTTTGTCATCCAGTGTTTATGTATCTGATAACGCTTAACCATGTTGTTATTAAGCATTCAGACTTTTGAATTATGATTCTAAATTGAACAATAATGAATGTTAATAACGGTAGTTTAAAGTTAATGTTGACATTGCCACGGACAAATGTAGGGACATCAAGAGGAGCAATATAGAGAACTGTGTGTGTGCCAAATTGTTTTCAGACAAGTATATATGTGATATGAAGAGACATTGAATATGAAACACGCAGCTGTTGACCAAACAGAGTTGAACTGGGTCATTTTTTACTGGCACAGTCATGGAATATGATGCGTGCGCCTGCTGTGCTGTCGCACTCGTTCCCGGATGTTGCAGTTCTTGTGCGTTTGCAGCATTAGCAGATTAGCAGCAGGTTTACACCACCTCTTCAAGATTCCTTACAGAACCCTTCCGTAGCTGTGAGCATGTAACTGGAGAACTTGCTTAATACGCTGTACATATCAGAAACATATGGGGAGGTTGTGAGTAAGTTTTTTGAGAGATCACAGTAGATATGTTTGCCTGTGATCCTGATTCTCACAGTTTTTTTCCCCCAGTTTACATGTCACCAGCACACTAGAGCTCTTCACTTTAAGGAACTCCAAACTGTAGCAGGTGAACGAGGAGTTCCTGCCCCACCTGCAGCCCTGCAGGTACCTGTCTGACATGGAGCTGTGAGCTAAAATTGGTATAGAACTTCATTCTCCTCACTCAGGTTGGCCACTTTAAGCTCACTGAGCCTCAAGGATGGAACTCACAAATGGGACCCCTAACACAGGACACACAGCAGTTTTTCCCAGACGCTGGGACTTTCATTCCCGTCATGACCTGTGAGAACTGAGACCAGCAAGTTTATGTGCAATGCAAAGCAGGCTGCTGACTAAAGCTCCACCAAGTAGAATTTTAGAACCTCTTTACTATTTGGTACTGTATATAGCTTTGCGGTGGTGTAGCAGGGAGTGCTTCACAGCTCCTGGGCTGTGTATTTGGACATGGGTTTGAATCCCACTTGTCGGTATGTGATGATTGCATGTTCTCCTCATGTTTGTGTGGGTTTCCTCCCACAGTCCAAAGATAGCCACTTAGATCAGAATTACATTGCTTCATGTAATTGATTTGTAACAGTACTGGACATCTTGGCCACAGAAGAAAGCTATTTATAGCCTGTTAGTAAATTGAATAGTTAAATCTCAGCTGGTCACCTTCTATAGGTCCCCTTGTGATGCAACAGCTATGTGTTTTATACCCAGCTGACCGTTGAGTGCGGCTGAGAGGAGGATATTGTGAACATAAATGATTACGGAAAGTGGTGCAGAGAGTGAGGCCAGGGAGGGGAATCCATCTTGTCTTGCTGGAAGAATTAACGGCGCCGTTACCCCTCAGCATTCGCTTGCCCAATCCATCACCCAACTCATCCCCCATCCATCACCCTGCCCATCTGTTTTCCATTCGCCCCGCATGGGCCCTCACGCTCCCCATTCTCACCACCTCCACCGCCCCGCCGGTACGGGTGACGGATAATTCGGCATCCTCCAACAGTCACGGCAGGGGCGGGGACTAAGTCACTGTGTCTCCAGGGAGAGGAGGGACAGAGCTCAGTGTGGACCTGTGCATTATGTGCGCTGGGTGTGATGGAGAGTCCTGCCAGGGGTGGGTGGAGGGGCCGCTGTCGGTGAGGGGAAGCGACGGATGTCCGACAGCCCCCATGATTAATGATGACAGAGTGTGGAACAGCTCCTCAGTTTGATGGCGCATTCACACAGCTTCACAGCCAGGAAAGGAGCTGAGCAGCCGCACCGGCTGAGCAGAGTGAGAGAGAGCGAGGGCCAAACAACGGGAAAGATGGGTGGGAATGTATGCCATTCGATGGACGCCAAAACTCACAGTCCCCACAGTAGTAACACCTAGTCCTGCTGACCTCCTGAGTAGCCATCCAGCGTCTCTTTCTCCACAGTTTTGGGCAAAATAGTGAAGTACATCCCCGAAACACAGATTTTCTATCACTTTCCATGCCTTCACTCCTCTTCTCGCATCCTTCCCAGATCCCTGTGGTGACCGCATAATAACACGAGCCAGATGTCAGGAGCATCTTTCATCTGGGCTGTAAAACAATCATACAGGCTGCTCTTAATGCATCTCCCACACTGGGTGTAAAAAAACGGACTTTGGCTCATGGATCTGCATCTCCACCCCTGCCTCCGACCCATGCCCCCCACTGCTCCCACCCACCCTAAAATGAAGCGCATGCCTCCACACCATGAGAACCAATTTGGCCTTTTGAGAGGAGCAGCCTATAGGGCAGATTCACCCACTGGGGGGCGCAACCTGTAGTAAATTAACCCATCCAGAGAGAGAGGCCCATTTACACAGCCCCATCTTCCTTCAAACCCCCCCCCCCCCAGAATTTTGTTTGTCTCTCCCCCCAGAGCCTCCCGGCGCCCTTGACATGCAAATGCGCAGACGGACGCGGTGCCGCGGTGTACGAGGAGGCCTTTTGCAATTATGGCCGACCGCTAATGCGCGCGGCCCCAGCTGGGTTTCATTTGCCGGCGCGCTGGGGGATACGCCGCTGGGCTGTCAGCTCCTATGCATCACGGACCCCGTGCTCACGGAAAAAACGTGCCCTGGCAAGTCTGCACCGGTGCCGAAGCTGGGGGGGGGGGGTTGTTGCGTGTTTGCCGTAACCACGGTGACGGCACCTTCCCAGTTTCCCCTGTGGAGGCCCAAGTTTCAGCTCCCTACACAACTCCTAGCCCCGGGTTGCACTCTGTCATTCCTTCTGTGTTTTTTTTCCCTTTCCTACATTCACATTTCATGTATGGGACGAAAGTGGACGTTGACCCATGACCTGTGGTCTGCCGCAATGCTGGAGGGCTCTTCTTGTATTCTGTCCCTTTGCTTTAAAATGCCTGCAGTTATTCCTGGCTCGCACTGCAACCTCAGCAGCATAGTAAAACTCTCACAAACATTTTACTAAAGGTAGGTAAAGTTTTCTGCCCCCAGCTGTCCACACTCTTTGTGTTCTTCCATCCTTATTCAGCACTATAAAGAAGAAACGCACCTTTTCTTTTCACATAAGACACCTCCCTTCTACAACTGCAGGTGGCATAATGGTTAGAGCTGATTGAAACCCACCTCCTGCTGTCATACCCTTGATCAAAGTACTTACCCTGAATTGATACTGTAAAAACTACCATGTTGCAAAAATGGCTGAATCATTGTAAGTGGCTTTTGAAGAAACATGTCAAATAAATAGATTAAATACCCATCAGCCAATAACTTTGATTCCCACAGTGCAGTAAGTGTTGCAGAATGACACTCTTACAGCAATACCAATATGGATCCTGGGAGAAGTTGTTTCTAAAGCTTCGAACAATCAGTTGTCATCAGTTTTTCATCCAATATGTTTGTCGAGCTGCTGCGCGCTTTGTGTGATACACTCTCTGAAGATTAATACCTCAACATGATGGATCTGTATTTCTCAGCAAACAGCACTTGATGCTTCTGTTCATTGCAAACAACAACATCAATGCGTCACTCCAAGGCCTTTACAGCATCTCAAACCTGGTGTTTACATCCCTTGGGAAATGGGGGGGAGCAATGTGAAGTTTTCTGAAGACGACGGGATTATTTAAACTTTTTAAAACCTGGATTGACCTTTCTGTCTCTCTCTCTCTCTCTCACATACACACACACAAAACACTGGCTTTCACTCTCTGGCTCTGTAGTAAGTTAACCCAGCTGTCTTGGAGTGTTGTGTGAGGTGAAAAAAAAATAAAAAGCCCAGGGAGGCAGAGAGGTGGGACTGGGAAGGAAACAGGCCTGATTATCCAAATACAGTCATTAAAGGGGAAATGTGTTTTTGGAGCTGTCAGGATGATTAATGGGCGAGCGCAAATCCTCACAAATGCTCTTGTTTAGTCTAACTGGCAGAGGCGATCCTGTCCACTGATTTATGGCAGGAGCTGCGCAAAGAGGCCACGCTGTGGTTAGAGGAGGGAAGGGAGGGGGGAGGGCGGCCGAGGCTCTGCATCGTTGTGGCAGAAGAGCATTACCACATAGGAGGTGGGAATGGGAGGAGTGCACTGGGGTCTGGGGGGGTTGGCTCTTACGTACTTCTGTACTGAGCTAAAACAGACCCAAAGTCCACTCGGGGTGGGCCTGCTGATAGAGTGCTCCTGCGCTTTTGCCCGGGGTAACTCTGTTGCCTCACTCCAGTCTGTGGTGAGTTAAAAACAAAGTAGGGAGGATGACGCCGACACTCTTCCATTAATAGGAACATGTATTTGTCCGAGAAGGAGTCCAAAATGCACTTGAAACTAAATCTTGGGAGACAATTATTGTCACACCATGTCGAATCGCTCCTCCGTCGCCACAGTCTTTTTGCCCTGATTAAAAATGGAAGTGGGAAAAACTGGGTCTCTCTTTCTCCATTTGTTGCAACCTTTTAACCCCCCAGCAGGTACAAATGAAAGTGTCCGAACCAATCAAGTCGTCGGCTTTGGAGCCTCGTGGGTACTGTCAGGGCAGACTGTGTTGGGGCAATGCAATAGGGCCATTCGTCCCTCCAGTGCTGCATGGCGGATTCTGTGTCTGCTTTGCTTTAGCAGCACCTTTAACAGCTGCACACTGGGATTCCTCCACCTCTGTGCAGTTTATACTTATTTACCCTGTTTCCCCTGGCCGTGCATGTGTACATGTCAGCAAAGATTCCAGAAAATCATCAGGGCTGGGGTGCTGAAAGAGTGAGCCGTTGACACCCATACACACACTGGAGATGAGCTGATCCCCTTGTGGGACTTGTCTTTATTATACAGGGGAGACGTGAAGAACAATACGGACAAAAGTTTTTGGCAACTGAGAGATCTGAGGCTGACATCACCTGCTGGCAATAACTCAGAGCTTCCCTCCGCCAGGCTGATAAATGATTCAGCACAAGGTAAACTGGGAGTCGTCGAGTGACATCTTCTGACTTTTGATCATTTGATCTATCCATCAAGATGGAGGAAAAACGCTTTTAACCTACTTTTCTCATCTCACACATTCTGTACGTTTCATCTCCCTGGGAGCACCATTTTGAACGGCTGTTTCTTCCTTGTGATCTTGCGAGAAACAATTACAATGCCAGAAAAAAGGGAAGACAGACGTGCTCTGTGAAGCATTTATGGCTCTTTCCAAGCTGTGTGGTGGTGATAAACACTTTCAAGGGAAACACTGACACCATAGTGCCAAGGGGTCACTGAAACCAGTTCCTGTACTGCTCAGAAGATGCTGCCCATGGGGAATAAGGGCCCTTCGACATAGCAGCGCAAACTCCTACAAGCACAGAGATGGTTAGCAGGTCCCATAGTGGTTTACAAGACTGATATGCTACCAGAAGGTCACCGGCTGAAATTCCAGCAGAGATACTATGGTAATTGTTACTTGTCAAACTGGCTTCTCAGCTTACAAACACAAGGGACTTTCAGATTGTTCCAAACTCCACTCACTTTATTGTAGGTTCTGTAAAAACTTGGTTGTCACTACAATAACTACTCTACTTTGTAAAATTTTTTTAAATGGTTTTATTAACCTTAAGCTGCAGCGAAATTTATTTAGTACGACAGAAAATTAGAACACCTTGTCTCCATAAAACTTTGAATTCAATGCTAATCTTTGACCGATTCTTCCCATATGGTGCATTTTTCATCTTCCCTCCACTTTCAGCTTTCTTCTTTATAACCTTCACTTTCATGTTAATGGTAATGATACACCTCCTTGTTGCTGCTGGATTTGTGTACACTCACAAACACCCGACAAGAGCTCTAAACACTGTGGGAGCAAGTTTAATAAAGACAGTTTACATACCTATCTAATTTGGGCATCTTTTGCAACCATCTATTGCCTTGGCAGGTAAACTAAGGTCACATTTGATCTGCTGTAGACAAAAACTTTAGAAAACATGCCGTGCTGTGAAAAAGTATTTGGCCCCTTCTTCAGTGGCGTAGCGAAGACATTTGGCCCTGTGGTGGATCCTTTTTGTTTCTCATCTGTTCTGGAATTTCCTTTAATCGCTGCATAGCATTCTTTTTGAAACTTTGTGGTGATTGCTTCACTCTTATGGTTAGATTCAATATATAGTGAAGTTCAGATTCAACAAGACAAAAGGAAGTTCAATCTGATACAAAAAGGAGGATGCTGATGGGGAATTAATTTTCCCCTCTTTTAGGTACCCAAAAAAATTGTTCATTTTTTTAAAATGCCCTACAAATAATAATGTCTTTACAGCCCTGGCACCCCCTTTCTGACTAGCTCTTAGTTCACCACTGCCCAGACCCACCATTTGATCCTGTTTTCCTCTCTGCGACAGCTTGGAATCAAAGGAACAGCACTGACATGGTTTAAGTTTTATTAACCAGCTACATCTTACCAAGTGGTCTGGCATGGCTTCCTGCCTTCCTCTGTGATGTTCTGCAGGGCTTAGTGCTGGGCACTTGACTCTTTTTCATATACACCTCTTCCCTTGGCTCTGTCATGGATATTCCTGTAACCAGTACACCAACAATACACAGGTCTTTGTTTCTTTTCCACCTGCAGCTAAATACGTTTTCCCTTGTACCCCAGCTTGCTTCTCGAACATCTCTGATCGCCATCTATGCCTCAGTCTCTCCAAGGCCCAACAGGTCTGTCCACCTGTCTGGAATGCTTCAACAAACTGGACAGTACATTTATTTGATCTGTTGCATCTGTAAAGAGCCTTGGATCAATGACTAAAGCCTCTACTTCTCCCAGTAAAACTGAATCTATAACACAATCCTACAGATATGTCCTGCATAACATCTGCAGGATCCTCCCTCTTCTTACAGCACTTTCAAGGCAGCTTCTGGTCCAGGCCATGGTGGAATCACCATGCAACTCCCTCTTGTCTGGTCTTCAAAACTCTGCCCATTAAGCCTCTCCAGCTAAAGCAGATTAGCCAAAACATTCCCACGTATCTCCTCTCCTTCTTGTAACTGTCTGTATGAAGTTCAAGACTCTGGTTACAGCCTAAAAGTCAATCAAAGGAACTTAACTGCAATACCTGCAGGACCTGATAATTTAGTATATTCCAGCAAGACTGCTACACCTCCTCCACCTCTGGCCACTTGGTGGTTAAAGACACTGGGGGACCAAAATCAAAGCCTGAATGTTCTTGCTCCTGGCTCCAGTGTGGTAATATCAGTTGTTTCTCTCAGTCAGATCTTCTGAATCCCACTCAACAGTCAAGAAAGGTGTCAAAACATCCCTTTCTTGACCCATTTCTCGCCCACTTGCCTGTCTGCTTCATAATCTTTCATTACGTTATCTGTTAATGCAAATTGTCAAATCTGTGCTATTAGACTAAGTGACAGTATTTTAAGAATAATGTTTGCATCCATATCTCTCCATCTGTTGGTGAAATAGGCTTTTGTTTGCTCTGAGTGCAATGTTGCTTTGGAAGAAATTGTCTGCTAAATGAATAAATGTAAATGTATAAACAGACTAACTGGGAAACATGGTATAGTCTGAAAAGCTGGTGAATAGTTAGCAGCATTTTTTGTGCAAACTGCAGCAATGGAGTATTATTTGTGGTGTTTCTGCTAAGACATTTGGAAAGTCAACAGCAGCAGGCCTCAGTATGAAGGCAAAGTTCATTACAAATAATTTACCTGCAGCAATTCTGGCCAAGGGTGCTCTGTTTAACTGCACGGTGCGGTCTGACCCATGTTGCCAACACACTGACAGGAAGTAGAGAGAAGGGAAATGACCACAAAGAGCAGAATGGAGATGACCCATCTGCAGACCATGGGCTTGTGCTTCCTCATTCAGCATCCAGGATCTGCCTGCAGACAGCATCAACACAAAGGTTCAGGCTTCAAATCTCAACATCAAGGCTCCAGTAGCTAACTGAACACTGAGTCAAGTTCATGAAGAACCACAAGAATCCATTCTTCTAAATGATTGTGTGTCAGAATGACAAACTGCTCCGGCACCGGGCTGTTTCTGTCCATTAGTTTCATTTGAAAACAAAGAGATCTGTCACAACCCGACACAACAATGGTGAAGCCATTTACATTTCAGCAGGTGGAAGTATTAGACTGGTAAAGTATTTGGATGGGTGCTGTCCGCTGCAGCTTGAAGGCCACTTGAGGGCTCACACCTGCTGTAGAGTGAGGTTGTTGAATCCCCAGGTGCACAAGATAGAGGTAAACATGGGGTGGCAGCCATCTTGCAACAAAACAGTATGGGGTGGACGTAGCCGCATGCCCTTAAATGCATACACAGGTGACTGATGATGGGGCGTAAACAGGGGTTTGGTCTAATACTTCCCTCCCAAAACTCATTTTGTATCAAAACTTCAGTTGTGCTTAGAGGTCTGTTTTATCCAAAGTGACCTACATATCTTGATGTTCTTTTTTTAACAGTTTTACTCAGCTGTTGTTGCTCTCCGGTGCACAGCTGCAGTTCCTCTCCTGAGATTTCAACTTGAAACTTTCTTAACTTCACAAGGTATGTTTATATGGAGGGGATGAGGGTCTTTAACTGCATTACATCATTCACATCATTCCATGGTTGCATCAGACAGAAATTCAAACGTGATCCACACCTCTAGAAGAAGCACGTTTCACTGACACACAAGGGCAAGAATATATGAAAGTTAAGACAGAAGAAAACAAGAAGAACTTATTAGGGTGTTTAAGAAGGAGTCCTTCATTGATTTTCACTACGTATTTTGGTTTTATTCTGGTTCTGTAACTTACCACCATTCCCCCCAGCTGGTGTTCTACAGTCCCACAGAACCTTAACTACTTTTCAACAATGTTCAGAGATGCTCACTGCTATGAATGTCTCCTCTTATTTGCATGGAAAAGTTAATAACCTAACCTCAAAACAAAAAACACACTATTTCCACCTTCTCTACTACTCCCAAGGCATCTATAAATTCCGCAAATGTAGCAGCTCCGGGTCCCCCATGCCGCAGAGCGGAGTGAAAGGACCAGGTTTCGGTTGCTGTCAGTTACCATGGCAATCCCTCACTGTATCACTCCCGTGTTAATGACAATAATAATATATTTGGCTACGCTAATTGCAGAGGGGGTGAAAGAGCAGAGGGCATGGCGCTCCCAGCTCCCTGTAATAACTCTCGGCCTGGGCCATGAATCACTGCTGGCTGCTTCTGCGCTAAAGGAGGGCAGACTAATAAATGGCCAGCAGCTGTGAGTCGCGCTGATTTATTTGGCCCAGTCGGAGAGACGATACCTCGTTCGCCCCTTTCATCCACTGTCCTCTGTCCTCCATGTTTCTTTAAACAAATAAGACCTTCACAGCCTTCCTGCACTGCAGAGGGAACTAGTTTCACGTCCTTTTATTCCCAAGATCCTGCTAAGAACTGGCGAGGGACACCTTTGTTTTTGGTAAAAGCTCGTCCCACGTGTAGACACGCAAAAGCCCATACACACGCAAGTGCACCCCCGTGTTCATAAATCAAGGGCAGGCAGACGGACGGCCATATGGAAAAGTTGTGTGGGGTTAAAGGCGAGGGACGATGGGATGTGCAGTTTGACAAAGAGAATGGAAAAGGCACGGTTCACCGCAGCCTGACGCCAGGGGCTGCCAGGCAGAGCGGGTAAACCATCAAGCCAACAGCAAACAGGAAAAGAAAGAGGGAGGAAATCAAGTCAGAACATCAAAAGCAACGGCAGAGATATGGAGCAGTAAAAAAAGGTCAGAATAAACAAAATGAAGGTCAGTAGTTATAGGGGAGGCTGAAACAGTAAAGGAGAAGAGGCAAAAGAGAGGAAGATGTAGAAGGTACGGGTGGGGGAGGGGCAACACCCCCCAGTGCTTTGGTCATCGGTGAGCAGAAGGGTGCCTCTCGGCCCCTTGTCTGTGTGTTAAGGGCCATGATTAATGACCCAGGGGCCCAGCCCTCTCCCCTTTCCCCTGCATCGGTGTCACCCACAGTGCCTGTCAGGGTAATGGACGTGGGCAAGCGGGAGCTACCTCCCCAGTTCAGCCACCCTCCTCTCTCAGCAATGGGTGGAAGCTCTGCATTTGACTACAGCGCACTCTCATACACACACACACACACACACACACACACACACACTCAGAGATACACACAGCTTGGCGTGCAGTTCCAGGAATGGACCTTGAGAAAGGTGCGAGGAAGTGCTGATGGCGCGTCTTGAATGTGTGTGTGAGGTTCGGAGGCAGACAGAGACCGAGAGAGAGAGAGACAGGAAGAGTGCGTATGCTAGATGGTGGGAGAGAGAGAAAGAGAGAGAGGGGGAGAGTGCACACCACTTGCGTGTGTGCCGGTTCCCAGCCTGTCAGAGTGCTGTCAGGCCGTGATTTATGGCCGTGCGACTGCGAGCCGTCCGCGCTGCCAGTTCCGTATTGTTACAACTGACAGCTAATGAGGCCAGACATGCTTTCAAGCAGAGCACTTAACGGGGCTTCAGTCTCCGAGAGTCACGGGCTCCGTTTTCCCTCCTTTCTCCTTCTCCCCCCTCCACACTGTCCCACCCCACCCTGCCCTTACTCCCCCTCGGCGCTGAGAATGATGGCGGCCGTCAGCAGCCCTGCACTCTGACAGGCGTCGAGTCGGACAGACGCCCTCGGAGGAGTCGCATGTCTCGCCCGCGACCGCACCTCCGCGTCAGCGGCCTGTAACTCTGACTCACACACACACACACACACACACACACACACACACACACACACACACGCACAAAGGGTTGCTGCGGAACTATGCGGACTCCCATTTTTCAGAGCAAAGCACACACTGCAACGCAGTCCTCTGACCGCAGAGCAGCAATGGGAACCTCAGGAAGCGGATGCCACCCGAACTCGGCTGGCCTCAAACCTGAGCTTGACTGTCCGGGTGGCCCACCAGTGAGGACACAAGAGACGCATGAGCGCATGTAGGCACCCATTACAACCAACATGGAGCTGACGTTCCTCAGGCTGCCACCCACCTCATCTCACAGGCCTGGGACCCCTCATCTCCAGTTTGGATTGTTAGTATTATATTTTATTATTACTATTGTTATTGTTACTGCAGGTTGGGTGTGCGCTGTTGCGGTTTTGGAGTGTGGTACATTTGAACTGGAAAGCAGGCCTCAGCAGACCCCCCCCCCCCCCCCCCCCCCCCCCCCCCCCCCCCNTTTTAACGGGAAAGCGGGCCCCAGCAACCCCCCCCCCCCCCCACCGCCACCAGCCCAGTGCTGTAATCACTAACAGAGTCGCTGGCAGCTCTCCCCCCACCCCCCATAACCCCCATCCCTTGTCAGCCATGATTAATGGTAGTCCGGCCTGGTGTGGCTCGCGTTGCCAGTTTCAGCATTGTTCCCCCGGTACTAAATGAACTCTGACAGACTCCCCCCTTCCCTCCCCATCTTTTGGATCTTTCTTTTCTTCTTTCTGAGAAGAGTAACTGCAGCAGTGTAAACTGGCCACAGCGCCACCTATTGGCCAAAGGCTTTGGTGCACATTCAGAGAAGGGCCAAAATTAGCTGTGACCTGGAGTCACACAAAGTAAATCTGACACTGCAAACACTACATTATTGTTATGATTTTATAGATGGTGCAATCTGGCTGTAAAAACATGCAAATTGTTTTTTAGTTTGTGTCTTAAAGTACCAAACAAACAGTTATAACCAAGTAAATACAACCAGTTCACACACTGTTCTTCACCCACGACACATTGCAAATTTGTTTCTCATGCAGGTCAAAAATTCATAAATCCAGCTCAGGATTGGGGGAAACAAATAAAGGAAACAAATAAAACTGTACATATAAGGCTATATTTTTTCCTATAATTAAATTTATTGATACCACAGTGACAACTTGCCAGCTACATTTTCACTTCCTTGTAGATGTATGTTTCAGATTTCACAGGTGAAATATTCCTTAATGAATCTGTGATCTGTCTCCATGAGGATCTGCAAAGGACACATCGCCTGTATTTTTATCAGACAGAACCTGTTATGATCTCGTGTTCAGGTGTGAAATATACAATAGAACTGGAACCGCAGCGCTGCCGAATATCGCTGGCTGGGGGTTCCAACATGGTGTTGTCTTTGTCTCCATCTAGTGGTAGAACTTGTTAAATATCCCCTAAAGAACACGTGAAACACTGGGCATTCCTCCACTGTCCCAGGTGGAGGCGGGTGTGACTTGTGACTTTCTACGCATCGTGGTGGTTGGAAAGTACAAGGTTCAGAGTGTTCACACCTCTTGCGCGACCAGGGATGTGCTGGTGGAACTTCGCCAGCCTAATCTTTGAATTTGCCTGCTTGAAGTCACCAGCGATAATGGATGTGTACAAATAGGGCACTTCACACAAACCAAAATATAAACTATACAAATTACAATAAAACATCAATTCACATTAGTGCAACAGCCCATTATAACATTTTCCAACGAAAAAACTTGAGTTTTTTTGAGTACCACAACACATTCACATTTTAAAAGGGGTCTATAAACCACAACCTTAAAAGCGTTCTTTAAAAAGTGTAAAACAATAACAGCCCTATCAGACATTAAAAGTTCTATTCACCAAAAAGGTCAGGTCTGTCAAATAATGGCATCGTTAAAACAGATACCATAAAACCATGAATCATAAAACGCTAAAATACAACGAAAATCAACTGTCAACAACTGTCTAGAAATGTCCAGCAAATTTCGCATGTATACATAAGAAAAAGGGCCAAATTCTTGTGTTTGGGAACCGGACTTAGTTCAGTTATGCCCATAGATCGATTTCAGATGATGCTCGGTTGTCTATCGGTTCTGACTGCTGGGAGATTAATGATACGTCGTTTGGCACGAGCGGCTGTTTGACTTTCCTTGCAAACTTTCATCCCACATTGACAATAAACGGCTCCTTCGGAAGCCGCAGCACCTCAGCGGACATAAGTCAGCTGTCAAAACCCTGCGGAGCAGAAGCATGAAGGCGGGATCTCACAACAAGGGGCGGTGACAATGTGGAAAAGCAGTTTCCGATTGGAGGAAATCAAACCAGGTGTAATTTTGGAGAAGGTTTGTTTTTTTTGTTTTTTTTGGGGGGGGGGACATAAATTAATTTTAATTTTTAGTGTTCAAAATCAGCAAAAGGGTCGGATAAAAATTCCGGCCTTGGTAATCTCTGCGCACTGCAGGAAGTGACGAAGTTGCCGCCATGTTTTGGTGATAGCATCGGTGTGTGACACACGCTGCGGTTGTGTGAAGCCATTTTGTTTAAAACACTAGTACCTGAAGGTAGATATAAGCAAAAATGCCTATGTATCACATAAGATCGACGAGTCGGGTTGACACCGAGGTTGATTTACCGACTTGCATGTACAAGTTACCGAATATTCACGGACAGCAAAACCGTTGTGAAGATCAAGGGCATCAGGTAATATCTGTCATTCAGCTTAACTTATTCTTTAGTCACTTTTCAGTACTGAATATTAAACTTTGCAAAGCCGTCTCAAAGTAATTGTCTGCACCCACATTTTAATGAAAATTCTAATTGGTAATATTAAAAGTATTAGCAAATGTATTAATACGACTCTGATGGTATGGAATTTCTGCCTGCCATCTGCTACACCGTCATATTTCTCTTTATAGAAATGGGAGGTGGACCCAGAGGTGAAGGCTCTGCAAGCCAGGCAGGATGAAATCATGCAGAAACTGTATGAGCTGGAGGCTGTGGTCAGTGGACTGGCAAAGACTGTTAGCACTCCTGATGCAGACCTTGATGCCTTAAGCATATCACAGTCTCCCTACAACTCTGCCCTTAGTGATCCATTGGACCTAGATGGACTCCTGGGGCAGGCAGGTGTTACCCTTCATGTGCTATAGCAGATCTGCTGACTGGTATTTGTAGGCATCTGTGTACATATTTCTGCTTGAAAGTCATATATTCTGTGTTTGTTTTGCAGGACTGTGGAACCATAAGAGACATTGTAATTAATGCCAATCCAGCACAACCCCCTCTGTCCTTACTGGTTCTGCATAGCATGCTATGCAGGCGTTACAGTGTTCTGTCTAGCATACATGTGCACTCATCCATTTCTGCAGTTCCACCTTCATTGCTGGGCTGCTTTGGTCCTCTATATACCAATGGTTGCAGGAGGCAGCGCTTCCAACTCATCTTCACGCTCATATGGAAGGATGGTAAGGCCTGTTAGAGCCCACTGCTGGGGTCTTTTTATTGTTATTTGTCATTTCGTTTTATTGTTTCAAAATTGTAGTCCAGAAAGTACACTTAAAAACATTTGATTTTAGACAAGTTAAAATTTAAGGCCATAAAGAACCAATAATATGGAAAATAACACTTTAATATTAAGTTGTTCATTTTTGCATTTTGACTACAACCCTGTTTCAGAGTCTGCATTAACAGTTGTGATCCCCACATCTTACCCTATTGTTTCCCTCCCTGATTATGCTATCCCCTCTTTTCAGTACCCAGAGTGGAGTTGAAGTTTAATGTGCCAAGCATGTGTGCTGTGGAGGGTGAAGGCAATGTAGCCCGATTCTTGTACAGACTACTTTTGGCTCCCTCCAAGGACCCTGTCTTGGCTACAGTAATGGATAACTGGGTGGACACAGCAGTCTTCCAGCTGGCAGAGGGAGGGGCCAGAGAACAGAAAGCTGTGGTGCAGGCTCTAAATATGGCCTTGACAAAGGACCCCTGGTTGGCGGGGCCAACGCTTTCCCTGGCCGATATTCTATGTGCCTGCTGGCTGATGCAGACAGGAACTGCTTCCGTGGTTCCCAGCAACGTGCAAAAGTGGCTGAAGTCTTGTGAGAACTCTGGTCACTTCTGCCATGCCTTGTCTTTAATGATAAATTAAACATTTCTCTCCCACCTTCTGTATCAAAAGTGCTTCATTTCAGCTTAATATTCTTTTTTGTCAGCTTCAGTAAAAATATTTAAAAAATGAAGTAATCTTAAATAAAATAAATTTTCAGTCTTAGTTTTATTGTATTTATTTCTTGGTTCAGTTTTTGCTATATTTAATTCAAGTTGTAAAAAAGATTCTGTTAATTGAAATTGCTTCACTAAAGCACAAATGCTTCCAGGATAGGTTCTGGACTGCGAATTTGACCAGGATAAGCAGTTAACGAATGGATTTTTAAATAATGTGGTTCTTAGGTGGACACAAGGCAGATTTGTTTATGTGCAGACATTTCAGTATCACTTGAAGCAATACTGTCAGCATAGAGAAAGCCAGAAAAGGGCAGGATGTGGTGTGTTATATATGAACAGGCATGATTGGCTGCTGCAGTTACTTTAGCTAAAGGGCAATCGTTTTTTCAAAGCTGGGATTGCAGATTTCATCACACTCATCCCTTCCTTAACAGGGTTTGTTTGTTCTGTAAAATAATACTATTACGCAAATTCCCATTTTGATAGGACAGATTTAAAGTAGCTCAAGAAGCCTGCTGCAAAGTACAAGCATACTTGGAAATATTCTATAAAATGTCCAGCATCGTTATTCTTTAAAAAGGTGGACTTTCACATTTGTGTGCAAATGTAGTTTCTGAGCTTGACAAATATAATGTTTTCTGTGAGACATTCAGCACATTGGCCTTGGTTTCCTTGAGGACAACTGGCAACATTTGCCTGAAACCTCCCGTCATTGAGAATATAACACTTCCCATAATATAACTATTGCCTCTAATTACCTTTAGTGTTCTGTCAGCTTCAAAAGCAAGCTTGAGAGGCATTTCGTCGTCATGCATTCAATCCAAACAATTACCTTGGACGCAGTCAAAACCTGTGCAAGGGCTGTTTCTTTTGAGATATTGCATGTTGGTGAATCATGTTTGACTAAATCAAGGGGCAGCTTGAGGGTGGAATGAGCTGTCCTGCCTCCTGCAAGGAGTGTTGAAGCAATACCAGAAGAAGCAACAGCTAATGCAATATATCCCTGTGAGCATAGCTTTGCACGGAGCAAGTTGATGGAATGTTTTTACTGGACCACTAGGAGTATCCAGGGAAAAGAATCCTCTGATCATTTGCTTTAATGACTGAGCTGTAGACATTTGTTTGATCTACTCTCACCTTTCATTCATTATTTGTAACCATCTCCTTTAACTGTTATTTCCTTGTGCAGTAGGCAACTCAAATTCCCAGATTTTATTGTAGTGACCAAGCTTAGGCCAGACATAGTCCTGTGGTCTGAAACAGCAAGACAGGTGGTTCTGATGGAACTGATGATTCCCTGGAAAGACAGGAGGGAGGAGGCATACGAGATGAAAAGGCCCAGATACGAGGAACTGGTAGGGGAGTACCAGAGGCAGGGGTAGCATGCACGGTATCTGCTAATAGAGGTGGATTGTCGAGGATTCACAGGGCCATTAGTCTACAGGCCCTCAAACTTCTTTGCATCACAAGATAGCACAGCAGGAAAGCCATCAAGAATATCACAGGCTGCAAAGAGAGCTTCCAGATGGCTGTGGATCAAGAGGTGGGAGCCATGAGCAACAGAGGCTGCTTGGTCACAAGTTTGGACCTGATCGACCCCTGGGTGAAGGTGTATGATTGTTGAAAGACCTTAAGCACCCTATGACCCCAGGTACAATCTGATAATGATGTGATCAAATGCATCGCAAGATGTGTGAAACAACTGAGACATAATGGAATGTGCTATCCCCTTGGTGGATAAAATTTATTGTATTTATTTTCAGACCAAACATAAGTGTCAGTCACATACAAAATAATTTTGGCTTCACCACTACAGATTCCTGTCAATACCAGCAACTATATCATTTTATTATGCCCTTAGACAAGAAGAACAGACTTCAGACACAACTGAAGCTCATTACCCCCAAACAATTCTAGGTGTTTAATTTCAGCATTTTTTCTCATTTTAACAAGTGCTGGCATTATTTTTATGACAATGTGAGGGAGATGTGGGAAGATAATTTTCAGGAACAATGAAAAATATTTCTGTAAAACGTTTAAAGTACCTAAGATTTTTGCACTGTGTGTGTGTGTGTGTGTGTGTGTGTGTGTATAATATAGTGGTGATGTCAGCTCTTTTGTCCCCACAACAGAAAAAAGCTCACTCTTCATGTCTCCATTTTTGTCTATTTAAAATAACGCCATAAGTCTTTAACTTTTTCAGATACTCATTTTTGTTACTCTTTCCTTGCTATAAAATCTTGCTGTTCCTAGTAACAGTACACAGATCCAGAAACTGGGATTATTTTTTATTTATTCCATTTGTGTTGTTTAAAGCATCACCATTTGTTTATTTGTTTGGGAGATATTAATTTGTATAGGGTTATTATTTATTTATTAAGCAAGCAAGCAAGCTTATGCTTTTCTTTGAAGTGTTTTATGGTGTTAAGCTACTTAGACCTATTCAATCATTTATACAGCTTCATCTTATTCAAGAGGAGTAAAGGAGGTGGGACTCAAACCTCAGTCCTTCGAGTCTTAAAACTATAAACCTGTAACTCAGATTCTTAAGTCATTGTTCTTTCCAGGAGCAGGACTGAAGATGCAATTAAGATGTGTGTGAAAGCTGGGTTTCAACTGTGTTTTCCACAGAACTGCTGACTGTTGGGCCATTGCATTGCAAGACTGGACTGCAAAGCAGCTCCTCTCTGACAGGGACATGGTCTCTGCTTCCATCCTCAAGATGACATGCCCTCCTACTGCTGGGGAGGGCTTGAATAAATGTACCCTTGGGGTTCTGGTCTGGGAAGGATGGCAAAGTACATCACTTCTTGCACCTGTATTCCAATACTTATGTCAAATACAATACAATACAGTATTTTATAGCTTGTTTCCTGCCGATGTTGTTAATCTTATTACATTTATTGCATAAGTGAAGAATGTCTAAGGCAAAAACAAAGAAAGGGCCACCTTGAGAAGAACACAAAGGCCTGTCAGAGAGGGGCTGTTTGCCTTTACACTGGAGAACCTTATAGCATAGCTAGTTAAGCTTTGATTTCCAACACTGTCTTGGAGGCTCTGAGCCTTGAAATAGAGTCCATTCTGAGTGTGATGAATATGCAGGAACAGCAGATCTTTGACCTTTAGCGGGGCACACAGAACACTGCAACTGCCATGGCAGAGCTGAAAGAGGCCTGCTGACAG
The DNA here is from genome assembly GCA_900497675.1 of Arapaima gigas. Lineage (NCBI taxonomy): Eukaryota > Metazoa > Chordata > Actinopteri > Osteoglossiformes > Osteoglossidae > Arapaima > Arapaima gigas. Next base: position 394,091 of record UFQX01000013.1, read on the forward strand.
ACAACAGTTCTCTCAAGGTTAGACTGCTGAACCTACATGGGCACAGCAAAAGATATAATTTATGCATAGTGGGCTTTTCTGAAACAGCCAAGGACTCACAACCCACAGGTTTTTCCAGAGTTTTTTGTGAAGTCACTGGGAAAATGTATTCCCCAGTGTGACTGAAGTAGACTGTGTGCACTGCTCCCTGGCACCAACACCTGCCTGGTCATCACGCACATCCTCCCTTCATACAGTAGGACAAAGAATCATTGCCTCTGTTGTGTCCAGGTATGTGTTCTGCTGTCTTTGTTGGCTTGTTTACCTGCTCACAGATACCCGGCTACCAGTGGTCCGTCATTCTGCCAATCATGATCATTCGTGACGTCACAAGCAACCTTCCGACCAATGGAATTCAGGGCGGTATGATTCCAGTCAGCTGGTGTTTGACTGGAGCTTCGGCTCCGCCGTCAGCCTCGTTATTTCGCTTTTTGTATTTCATATGCGGTTTGACTTTGTTACTATTTGTATTCGTTGTGTTTCATACTTGCATATTCAGGTGTTTTCCTGTTCCAGTTTGTCACCTGTGTTCGTATGAATTCGTGGTTCACTGTGACTTGGGGAAAGTGAACAGGTAAGAACATCACGTCACACAACCTTATACACGTAGGTTTGTTTCTGTGTCTAAATTAACTCAGAAGCGATTGCAGTCCACGTTTGGGTGGGTGGTGTAAGTTAGTTAGTTAGTTAGTCAGTCAGGAAGACGGTGAAGATGTTTCTTTGGGTTTGTGTTTAAGTTAGCAGAGTTTGTACTACGTTAGCTAGTTCGTTTGGTTTTGACTCGGTATTTTTCTTTTGACGCCGCTCCTGTGTACCTTTGTATTTTGATGTATATAACTTATATATTTGCATTATTACCCACTTTCACTGATACATAAGTCACTTTTGTACTAAATCCCTTTTCCGTCTAACCCTCGCATTAAACAGTTAATGTTACACCCTGTGCCCCCTGGGGCCCTAACACTGTACACATCAAGGTAGTAGAACCATCTTGTGTGGCTCAGTGGCCCTCCAGGATTTCTTGTGGCGGGAGAGTGCAGGTCTCGAGGGCATCGTAAACAGGCCACGCAGTGTAGACCCTGCTTCTCTGCTACACTGAGGCTCATCCATGATGGGGGGGTTCATGGTTTCTCCACTCGTCAAGATTTGGAGACTTTTTTCCAACTCCTGTATTCGCAAGGCACTCCGTTTAGAACAAAACACAAATGTTTCCTTAACTGTTCAAGTAATTGGAGAAAATTATGTGGAGTTGACTTAACATTTATTATTGTTAATGTTATCAGTTCTCTGCTCTTGAGAGTTTACAAACCCTTTCAGGTGGCTGTTATCTCAGATAATATAGAGATATTACCTTAATCTAATTACTAAATGAATATACTAAATAAAGACTTTCCACATGTAAAGAGATTTAAACTTGTAAAAAATTACGTCTCAATCTACAAGATATTGTTGTGTCCAAATAAAAACTGTTTTCAGTCACTAACTTCACCCATTTGCCTCATATGTCCATCAGTCTCTGATATGTTGCTGGATGGTGGTTTCCCTCACTCTTTTTTACAAAACAGAAGTCAGCTCTGTGAGGTTTGAAAGATAACTTGTATGAATAGCCCTCTTTAGGTTCTGCCACAGCATTTTAGTAAGATTCATTTCAGTGCTTTGGCTCGACGGGACATGGACCTTCTTCTGAGCCATTTTTTAATGGTCTTACTTGTATATTTAGGATCATTGTTGCAACTTTCACTTTGTCTCCCAGAAGTGAAGTGCTGGAAAAGGCTCCTTCTGAGTAAGGTACTGTGTTGTTCAAGAGTGTCTTTTTTTTTTTTTTTTTTTTTACTGATGTTCATGGACCAGGCTGAGTATTGATATTTATTCCTCTGCTTAAAGTAAAAATGACAGTGACTCTGGAGAAGTGGTTTAAGATAATGGGTGGATGGATGGATAGTGTTTGACTCACGACTGGATTAGGAACCAACAGCCTGGTTGTAAGTCAGATTGCACTCATGATTATTTCTAACTGTATAGTCCGCCATACGGTAACTTTTCAAACATTTCTTGATGTTTTTTTATTTTGTTTTATTTCTGACCATAGTTTATATCCATACGATTATTAAATAATTCAGCACTATATTTTTTACCAAGTTTTTAGTTATTTTTAAGTACAGCATGTTCATAACATTGTTTTAAAATACTTGGTAGTCTGTGTCATATGACAGCAAGCTGTAGTGAGCACAAGCGAGTGATCTCTTGCAGCAGCTCTGTTCTTAACAGGTGGTGGTTGAGAAGTTTTTGGTGTGAGTTCAGCTCGATGTGAAAAAAGTGAGAAGGTGCTGTGGTGGAGATGGCTGCTGGTTGTGTGTGGGCGTGTGGCGGCATACGTATGTCTTGAACAGTGTTCGTGCAATTGTTATGCCACGATGTCATGCATGCATAGAATAGGTACTGTATAGCTGCAATGTTTTAATGTATATTCATAGTATTTCTCCATCGGAGCCATAAGTGCTCAGTCATGTCGTAGTACTGTCTACATTTTTGCATGACTGTGGGCAGACGCTAACATTGTTGTACGTCATCATATGTGTACCATCCAGGTACTGTATGTTGCACAAAATATCGATGTATGCCTGCCTTAGCTTTAATATGCTCATTTCCTTAACAGAATTCTGGGAAAAAAAAAAAAATTTGTAGTTTCATTTTGTAAATTACTACTTATGACAGACCATTAGTGTGAGGTACTTCTGTGTTGAGAATGGAGTAAGTTTACACACTTTGGACAAAGTCCAGTATTACACAGCTACAGCTCTAGGATATATAATTTGTTTGTTCATTGTTAAAGAGGTGAAATGTATTGTTTTTTTTAAATACGACAATGTTTTAGGATCATAGTTTACCCCTGATGGTTATCTGTAATAAAGCGATCAGAAAATGGCACTTGACTAATATGGCTGTACTTGTTTATAGAGGCAGTACCTTTTGTGCACCTTCTACAAACTTTCAATAAATTATTATAGCTAGTATATATGAAACTTTTTAGCAATTATGTAGTGGAAAAAAGTGTAATAGTGATGTACCTCTTTTTGTGATATTTAGGTGGCTTGATTCTAATGTGTTTCTTTGATAAATTTGTTGCTTTCTAGTGGGCAAAAATGATTGGGAATGTAAGGTAAAATGCTTTTTTTTCCTACAACTTACTGTTTTATTCTGTGGCACCTGAAGTACATAAGTGACACAAAGTAACACACCACTGTGTGTATGCACACACGTGTATATATGTAATATTAATATTTTTTGTATTCTAAAGTAAACAGCAAACAGCTTCATTGTTGCTTCATGATAAAAATAGACAAAGGAACTGGCATCCAGTCTGTTCTCTTACCTGATTTTTCCAGGTTAGAGCAGTACTGCAACCCTGCAACTGTAAAGTGTTGATGTAAATTTAATAAACTCTTGCAAAGGATTCTAAACTGGCTATAGTTTGACCTGATGTTTAACAAAACCTCTGAATAAATCAGGAGTCAGCTGCATTAAGTGATGTAAGGATTGGACTTGCAAGCAATTCTCATGTACTGGATTAAGACTCCCTTTACCATTAGTGTTCATAAGTTGATGCAATGGGTGGTTTTCATTGTACAAGAGTCCAGTTTCCTCGTTGACATGTACCTCAGAAATAACTGCCAACTGTTACTTGATCATCCTACTGCTAATGACAGCTGACATGCAAATAATGCACGTGACTGTCAGGACTTTTCAGAACAATTTAAAAGCATAGCATACTGTGTACAGTCTTTTTAAGATAACTGTTCCAAATAAATTATCCTAGCGTAGAAGAATATTCTCAAATTTTGTATCGGTTTCAACTGAATGGGTCTTTGTCTAGGTTTAAGTTTTCCTTACGGTATACTGCAGTTCTTTGTTTAAATATACCGGCCATGATTGTATGTAACTTTGAGGGTCTCAGTTCTGTTCGTTGCATTCTTTGAGATTCCTGGCAGAGTGGGTGGGACAACCTCTACAGGCCCCTGTTTTGGGTGGACAATCTGAAGGATGCCACAGATCACTGGTCTTGAGCTACTGGGGTGTTTTTCTTGTATGATATAAAATTCTTCCATAATGGTCAGTACTAGGCAAGGATATGCATTTCATTGCTTTAGAACATATGAAGTTCCCTTTAGTTTTTTGGGTACCCTTTTGGAACTTTTTACTGAGCAACACTATCTCTCTGACCATCAGCCCTTGGCGTATGCAAGTAGACAGATTTTCCATAATTTCTGTGTATTGTCTGTACCTGTAGGTTGTGACCTAGCGTTGCTCAAATGTAATTTAATTTATGAAAAAATACTGAAAATAAGTTGGGGCAAATATGGACAGGTTTAATGTACAGTGAAATGGATAAAGATAAAACCAGTAACACAGGATGTTTCAACTGGCAGAAACAATGCATTTTGGACAAAAGTTATGTTTGAGCCATAAGAAATGTACCAACGGGCCCAAAGCCATTTCTATACTTCTATAACTCATCCAGAAATGGTGTGTTTGCCAGGTGTCCTTGACAGGCCACGGTCTTCTTACCAGCTACAAATTTCTTAGCAGCCTAGAAAAGAGAAAATATGGCATTATAATTTTGTGCATAAAATGAAGGCAATGCTGGGTAATTCAGTTTTTATTCTAAGGAACTAATGCATTATTGAATGTGTCATGAATAAGTTATATTCATATTCTAGCTACTGCTTTGGTTCATGCAGGGAATAACCAACAAATCAGGTATTACTGGAATGCAAAAGTTGAAATGTCTCTGCTGTAAGTTGTAATATGTCAAAGGTACATTATCAGGGCAAACCAATACGTCAGGTTTTGTTAACACTTACGTTGACAACAGAATCAGCAGTGACAGAGTCGATGGTCTGTATCACAGCCTCAGGTGGATGGTAAACGCCAGCGGTCAGACCCTGCAGTCCCATGTCCTCCAGCAGGCCACTGGAATTCTCTAGTGTCATCAGGTAGTCTGACTTCACCTGGTTCCTGCAGATATACTAGTCAGTCACCATCCCCTTTTGTCATGAAATGTTACCCTTTTTCACACCGTTTATTCTCAGCAATTTAAGGCACGTTTATAGAACATTATGGCAGACAGAATGCTCTAACGTGTGTATGGAAGGATTAGACTCACTTGGCGCTGATGAGGTCAGCCTCACTAAGACCCCCCTGGGCAACCAACTTCACCTGTCCAAGTGCAGCTTGAATGACCTGTAAAGTCAACAACTGTGATTGAAGGAACAGAAGCCAGACTAATGGTGGGCATATTGTTTATGCTGCAGTACTTACATCTCGCACTGAACTATACTGAGAGATGGTGTACACGCCAAAAAGTCCAGAATCAGAATAACTGGCATTGAAGGCTGATGCCTAGAGGAGAAAACATTGGAAACATGTTACTATAGCCTTATCTGTAATAGATTGAATTAACACAAAAGTACATTACCTTTATAGATGGACTTACAATTGAGTTGAATCCAACTCAGTGTTTGAATGGCAAAATGTCAACTTTTACAGAAAATACCCAAGAAAGAGGTATGTTGGCTTTCAATTGCAGTCAGTGACCACATCCTGCAGGATTTTGTAATCAACTGTAGCCAGAAAGTCACTTCTGTGGCCAGTTTTACACATTCAATCCCAAATGAGTGTTTAAGATCAAACATTTAATGTTCTCCTGTTGCTGTCATTATACTCTTATACTACCTGATGGGTAGGAGGAACACAGCATGCACTATATAAGTAAAAGGTAGCACAATGTGATATTTTCACAGCACCTATTCCATGAATAAATCAAAAGAATTAATGTATTCAAAAGTTGATTGTAACTTGAACTAAGTCGAATCACTGTTACAGACTTCCAGGTGCATCTTTAAGAAGAGAGGAAATTATACTTTTCTCCCATTCTGTGGGATACACAACACAGTTGGTGCCTCATGACTCTGGTCTGAGAGTTCAAACTTGGCTCAGTTTCTGTGAAATCCCTACAATGGTGCTAGAAAGTAAGTAAACCCTTTAGAATTTTATGGACTTCTGCATAACTTTCACCTAAAATGTACTCAGATGTTCATCCAAGTAATATACTTTTTCCATTTGTTTACTGATCCAATGTTAAATGTCAAATTGTGAACTTATGCTTTCAGTGTGACCCCCTTGAGCAGTAATGACTTCAACAAATGTTTAAGGTAAGAGAGCGAGTGTGTGTGTACACACACATAGGCACAAGTAATTGACTTATGTCTGCCGGCACCAGCACAAACTTGCATGAGACAAGGGGTCGTAAACAATTAGTGGATTCTGTTCTTACATCACTTTTTTTTTTTCTTTTAATGCTTATCATAAATGAATGGAATGAGTTTCTCATTCAGGACTGCTGAATTCCTTAACTGTCAAGAACGCTCTTAAAGATTAAATAAGATCAGGATTAATAGTGATATTTTGAGGCATACTGAACTCTGGGGTTTAAAGTGATAATGTCAGCAATTCTTAAGTCATTTAGCTATCCTTGATTTAAAAAAAAAAAAAAACCAAAGGAAATACAGTATTTTCCATTACACCCTTCATTTCAAAGGTTTGGGGGATTCCACACCCAAAGACTTTGGACTAGTTCCTCCTTTTTCCCCATCTATTTAGTAAAATTTCTCATGTAATATTCATAATAAATTGAATTTACTCACATCAAATGGCTGTGTTGTTGCCTTGGCAATGCTCTGCTTCAGTTTGCTGGTAGAGCTGAAGCCTCTTTTCACATATGGTCCCGCTCCAAGCAGGTGCTGCAACACCCTGAAGGCATTTGCTTCTGCAGTCCCGGTTGCTGCCCCCTCACTCACCACGACGGCATGGACCAGGCTATCGCCATTCTGTTCCCGGTGTTCACCTGGACACCAAGCACCATGTTAATCTCCATTCTGCCCAGAGCTAGAAAATCCAGATCAGCTACTGCCAGGATACCTTACCTCCACAGTACTGGGCCTTGGTGCTGATGGCACCAGTTCCACTGCGGACATTAAAGAACTGCTCTCCCACTTGTTTCAATACAGCATGGTCAACACCTGCACATAGACAAAAATTTAAGCTGACAAGCTCTCATGTACACACAATACAAATTCCTTATAAAAGGCAATCTAATGGCAATGATGGTTTTCTGGTACATGAATACAAAGATTTAGACATAAGCTCTTTACCCAAGCCAACCAGAGCCATCCTGGCACTTGTAAAATTGCTCTGAACAAATGAGAGTAACTGTCAAAAAGAGAGAGGGAGGGGGGGTCAGTCTTATTCCCATGGACAGAACATGCAACAGTGATGGTGGTAGCACTGTGGGGGGAATTCACCTGTTCTGAAGAGATGTGACCCACTTGGTAGTCAGGGCAATACAAAGAATTTGAGAGGGCATTTTTGTAAGCAGCTGCATGCAACTTCTCAATCACACCTTAAAAAAAAAAAAACCCAACATGTTTAGGTATAAACACAAACAAAAGTCACACTTTCTCTCCTGAATTATATTTTAAAAACAGGGAATTGGTGATTTAAATAAAAAATAAGCCTCACTCACTAATTTGTGGGTTCATATTAGACAGAGCCTTGTCAATCATCATCTTTTTTGTGAGCTCTGACAGTTCCCAGGGGCGAAACTCAGGGGCAGTTGTTACGTTGATCAAGTACTCCATAACAGTGTCACTGCAACGTAGTTTGTGGAGCCAATAAATAAACTGAAATCTCTGTCCAAAACCTTTTCTTTTATAATAGTAAGACCTCAGCATCTCTGCTTACTACACAGCCAATACATGACAGGCTTTCCAAAAAGTTACTGTAGATTATATTACAACCTACATTATAGAAAAAATAGCATTAAAAATAATCAGTACTTACACATGGTCTCTCAAGCACTCCACAGTGTAAACCATGTTCTCTCTAGATGAAGCAACTCTAAAGGGGTTACAAAAATTACAAATTACAAAACATACAGAGCACATCTTGATTTTGCCGATATTTGTTAATAAAAAAGTGAAAGCAATTTCTCTGGCCACTTACTTCAAGCTGCCCCCCACAGCCTCTATGCCATGACAAATCCTAAATGCAGATGCCCCCTTAGTGGTCTGAAAAAACAATGCCACATATAATTAGGTTGCTTCCCCTCAACGAAATATAAAAATAAGGTGTGGGAATCACAACGTGAACCACAAAATTCAAGGCAACACATTTCAAGCCCACCATTGTTTATACTTAAACTGAAGATGCCCGTTACCCTCTCTAGACCAACACAATAATGGTCCCCTTTACAAATTAGCCCAACAAATCTTGTCAGGTATATTTCCTTTCCGAAACATGCCACAAAAAATTGCAAGCCATTAACAATTGAAATGGCTTTCCTGCTATTTGTTGAATTACAGCACCCCACCCCCCACCTCAGAGTCCACCCAAGAACATTCTGCTTACCAGGCTGGCAGCCAGCCTGAGCAAGTGGGTGATGCCTAGTTGTTCAGGACCTTCATACCGAGAGCCAGCTTTCACAAACACACCAATCTTGGAGAACGGGGAGTAGTTCTCCAGGGATGTGATGACAAGGCCACTGGGCAGCTTGGAGATCTGAAACAAGTAAAGGCCCATTACTTCAGCCCTGAAACCCTTTCTGAACAGATTAAGCTGAACAAGCTCTTTGGACCATGCACTTAAATGCACAGGAAAAGTTGATAATTAGAAAGCTGCCACTTGATGTTACTTTTAATGCAATAGGTGAAAATAAAGGCAAATTTGGACAGTTTAAACAATTTTTAGCACTGGAGTCCTGTATATTTCTGTGTACTTTGTTCTTTATTTCCTGTTTCGGCACAAACATGAGGAAATGAATGAAGCATAAAATAGCAAACGTTATTAAAACAGACACACATACAATTGAAACCCATCCAATCCTTACTTGCCCTTATGGGTCTTTGTGCCCAGAAGGTAGATAGCACTCATGGCAGTATTTTTGTCTTTGCTGAAGACCATAAAACCACCTGCCAATGCAAAGGCACACACACTCTACGTTGAGTTGGTCCTCCTCTATAACAGAGATACAGGACACCTACCTGCACCTCCTGGGGATGAAGGGTGACTCGCTCTACAGCCTCCCGTTTTGCAGCAGCCTGGGCCCCGAAAAGCCTCTTAAAATTTTTAACAAGACGACACATCATAACTGGGTTAGGCACTCGAAGGTAAAGCAATGCAATAGCAAACAGAAAACCATGAAAACGTAACTTTAAACTACAATGTTGTACAACTGCTCATATGCGCTCTGGTGGTACATATGAGCTGATGTTTCAGCAGGGCTGCTTGCAAACAGCATTACAGAATGTCATTTCCACCACATTTCAAGCATTAACTACATCATTTCAGGTTTGATAAATAATGGAAATGTGAAAAGGGGGGAAAACAGGACACAGCTTTTAAACTTTTATAACTACTAAGCTGATAAGGGCAAACTGACAGTTGTTAGTACCGACAAACGAACAACATGACAGTATTGAATTATTTTATAGACAACCTTTTGTTACAGCAATAAATAGAATGCATTTGTATTAAAATATATGCACAGTAATATAGCTTTTATGGAGAATTTCAACATGAGCCTGGACAGCATCTGGATGATCGCAAAGCTTCTAGGTCACCTTATTAAATGAAAATGCAAAACCACATAAGAATATTCGGAATACAGCGTTTGTAAGAGCAGTTTAACCAAGCATAAGAAAATAGTATAAAATTAACTTTACTTGATACGGTGAAACATTAATGACCTTCAGCAAATTAAATCAGCTGGACGCATTTTCCAGTGTAAAGACTTGCGCTATTTGTTTAAATCAACACACAACAGTGTAACTGTAGGAAACAATCACAAGAATTGGATCACTTTATATTCATAAGACTTATCAGACTAGCAAAATGACTAACAGTAAACAGTTTTAAGGTACATTACAGTAAGGTTCCGGGGTTAGCATCTGAAGGCCAAACAAGGTTAACAAGTAGACTCTTCAGAGAAACAGTGCTGCGATCAACAATAAACACTTTTTGTAAAAAATAAGAAAACCCTCATGCCGAGAGAATTTTAAGAACTCTTACCGAAAAATGACCAAACCCTCGAATCCCCTTCATGACTGCTTTATCCTTCAAAACCGAGGAAAAGATTAACATGGTGGACCAAATTTCCTACCCACTGTGCAGCGCGGTCCTTAGCCAATGCTGTTCCCTTTTCGAAAGACGTCAGTTCCCCTGAAGGAAGGCGGAAATAAAGCGTGTGCGGACAGGTTCGGGGAACTGCCAATCATTTGTATGCAACAAATCAAATTATAGTAAATAATCAATCGCACCGCATCCGGAAAAATCCCATTTAGCGAGCGTGTATCGCAGAGCCGGTCACTTGGTTATCTTTTAGGAATACGCCTATAAACGAGGATCTAAGGAAACAAGATCCCCGGTAGCTTTTCCACCATACTTTAAGGGCGGTTTAATGAAATGCGGCGATTCGCTGTTTTGTAAGTGGACAACACTTGTAGAGATGCCGTTACAGAAACGTGAGATTCAGTTTTGCAGTTTGCACGCGATCAGGCAATTCATACAAACAGCCGGTATGATGGCTGTCAGTTCTTATAGATAAAGGCTACTTTGTATCCGTTCAATTCAATTTATTTTTATACAGCGCTTTTCCTCACAGTGACCCAGAACGTTTAACAAAAAGTTAAAAAACAACAGATACAAAGCAAGCCTACATCATATAAAAGACCAGCTATATATTTGATGACAAGAGGAATTCTACTTGTTAGAATCCAGAAAAGATATTGCAGTCAACTCAAAATCTTTACAAGTCAAGAAATGATAAAAAAAACACATAAAATTCCAAACAATGTCACAAACACAACACCTCCTCATGTGCATTAAAACTTAGATTCTAAAATTCCAAGACAGACTTTGTTCGTCTCTCCCCAATATAAACATGATAAAACCATCTCACATTCACAGAGATAATAAAAAAAACCACTATATAAATCGATACATATTCATTCAAATAATAAAACGTCTGAGAATTAAAAAGGGTTATCAGAAAAGATGTTTCTGTCACTCGAATCTAAAAAAACTTTTCCAACTGGTTATACACATTTCTCAATATTGACTTCACTTTTTCAAAATTCTTTACACAGTTTTCTTCACCGAGACGCAGCTTGGCACAAAAATTAACATCACATCCAAAATGGACTAAAACTACCAAAACGCATCTCAAAATCAACTCATGCTACCAAAACACCGGCAAAAGTTCGTTCCCAACAAGAGCAATTTGTCATCAACAATTATCTTGAAAACATCATCATAACAAGACATCATTTTGTCTGAGAATGATCTTTGATTTTTTTTTTAAATACAAAAACCAGCATTTCACTGCAAATCAAGAAATGCATTTCTTTAATCAATAGAATACACTACAGTATGTTACAGGAATGAATCAAATGTTCCAATATGCTTCAGTATGATTTATTTTTACACTGATTTTTATATATATATATATATATATATATATATATATATATAAAAATATGAGCGAGTGTAGATACATATTTCAGGTACAGACGGCCTATTATTATATACAGCTTGGCCTGCAAAGTGGCACTACACATAATTGTGACTCAGTATATAAAGCAAGCAGACAAGGTCAGGAGGTTCAGTTAGTTTGAATTAAAGTTAGAATGGACAAGACATGTAATATAAGTAACTTTGAACAGCTTGATCATTGGTGCCAGTCGCATTGGCCCAGCATTTCACCAACAGCCGATCTTATGGGATTTTTGCGCACTGGATTATCACAGACATGACAGTGTCTTTATTTTACTACAGTAACCTGTACTGTCTCACTTATCAAGCCAACAGAACATCTTTAGGATGAGGTGGAAAGTGATGTTAACAGAATGAATGCTCCATCAAAAAATCTGCATAAACAGTAAAGCTGACAAGTCAACATAGATAAAGAAGCCTGTGGAAACAAGTCCAGCATCTTACTGCTAAATCCATACTGTTCTGCAGTTAAAATAGTGTCCTAATGAATGAGTTTACCTAATAAAGTGGCCGGTGAGTGTATGTGGGGTATTAAACATCTGCTCATAAAGTTATATACCAGTGCTAGTAAACCGGGTCATCTCCAGTTGGCCACAATTTCTCATCCACAAAACACCTTATGTCCTCTCTTGCAGTAAATTTAGGAAAGAATCTCTTGCAAATCGGATCTGTACCTGGTAAACTTCTGGCCAGACATCCAGCTTTCATTGCATCCTGGAGAGATCTGTGATCATGAGGATGGTGGTCATAAACCTTCTACCTACATGAGGTAAAGAATTCCTCTATGGGGTTGAGGAATGGGAAGTAAGGTGGGACGAAAAGTAACGTCACCCCAGGGTGGTCTTTAAACCACTCTGTAACTGCAAGGGAGTGGTGAAATGCCACGTTGTCCCATACATACTTTGCCTCTCTTGCCCTCTTTTCTCACCTTGCACATGCCTTGCATAGAAGGAATCTAGGAATGTCAATGAAGTACTTTGTATTATATGGACCAATTAGCCAATTTTGTAGCAACAATCCTTCAAAGAATATTGCTGCACACACTAGAATGATGACACCCCTCTGGCCCTTAAAGTCCACTGTTGCTTTTCTCCAGTGACATTCTTTTCTCGCTTGCATGTTTTAACCAAGTTGAAAGCAGCCTAATGCACAAATATGAATATATGAGGGGTCTGCCTGTCTTCCAGCATTCTCTAAAATAAATCCACAAAACAACATAAGTTGTGCTATTACAGCAGGTCACATTATGCCTAAAACATGGCTGTGTGTGCTGTGCTTTGTTTTGTTCAAAATAAAGATGGTATTGTATAGACATCTTACCTGGAAACACTGGTACCTGTGTTCCTTGACACTATCAGAGTTCCTCTCAAAGGCAACAGTGCACAACTGTTTCCCACCTTACTTGATACTTACTTAGGATTCTAGCAATAGTTGTCATGCTCAAACTGTGAACATTTCCAAATGTAGTGCTGTCTGCAAATACTCCTGTCCCGAATTCCTGTCAGTTTTATGGGATTGTCGGTGAAGACATCAATGATTGCAGTTTCCTGTTCAGCAGTGAAAATCCTCCGTATTCTCCCTACAGAAGGTGACTATTTGGTCCCAAAGCAGAAATGCAAAAACAATCACACGTGTGGTTCTGGTGGCTTTTAATATTGTAACAAGCAGTTCAGTCAGACGCCTTCGCAGAATGCACATCTTACTTGCTCATTTGTTGGAAGATTCTCACAATAGATACCAATGTTGAGTGTTTCATATTTGGTAATACTCTCAGACCAGTCTGTTGAACACACAGCAAGCGCAATAGCTGAAAGAGGAAAATGACAACAGAGCAAGAACAAGAACATTTGTTTTTGATTACATATGTTCTAATGTAGTTACCCGTGTCCTGATGGAATGAATGTCAATTAGGAAAACTGGGTAGAGAGTTCAGCCAAACTTGAGTTGCTTCTCAGTGGCATCTATAATCAGGACTTTTGGGGAAGAAAAATTACTGTGCTGTAGTATGGAAAGTGACATTATAGTCCGGTACTCTGTCATACACAACCTTTAGTTTATACCTGTACTGTGGGGAGATGAGTAAACAGTACTGTATCACATGCCCCTTGGAGTTGTATTCTTAGTTTATATAATGAGGTGTTGTAACCCAACTACTTACTCTCCTTACGCTGTATCAGAACCGAGGGATGACAACCTAGTGGTGTCAGACCACAGTTCTCGACAGAAGAGCAGGAAATTGCGATTGTTGGTGAGGACCATGTTCACAATGTCATTTAATTGAGAGAAATCCTAGCCAAAATAATTGAAGATCAAGATATGTTTCCAGAGACTGACCACATCAACAACACAATCATAGACCACAACCTGTTGAAACAAGCATATTGTGATCCTTTCAAAAAGAATTCTGAAGCAAAGACCAGCACATGTAGTATGTGCAGATCAGTCCAATATTTTTGTGTAATGTATTTCAGCAGTGTAATATTGCATCTTATATGATGCTAATATGTTATTCTGTAGCCATTCTGTATATGTACTGTTTGTCCATTATGCAGTAATACATTAAGACCAGTGGTGAGACCAGCAGTCCATGCTGTCAGGAGCTGAGGACCCCACGGCTCTCTCCACACCTGTACCTCTAAATCATTTAATTTAGCTTTCACAGTGTTAAAAACTGCTGTCCTTAGTAGTATAACCTTAGCTGTTACTACGGGCACCATTTTTCTAAGTGTAAAATACCAAGGATGGGTGGGCAGCCTCTGCCATTTGGTCACCCAGAGGTTTATTTCCCTCTGTCGTCTTACCCTGATTGGAAGTCCCCCCCTCCTCAGTTGCCGGCAGGCTTATTATATTGCACTTATCCCTGGAATAGTTGCTCTTATTAAATGCATAACCTTTATCTATAGCCTCACTTCATACCTGTTATATCTGTTGTGTTATTTTGATCTAATGTTTAATGCTCCGAGTCACTGTGATAAGAAGACCTTCATAAAAATAAACTGAATTGAATATGTAATCACATCTCTTTCTAGTTGATTCTTGAGCTTGAAGCTAAAGGTGGCCTGCAAGAATTCATGTTTGTTGATGAGGTGGGATTCAATTTCAATAAAAGGAGAAGAGAGCAGAACATCACTGGCTACTGGGACATTCTGGAAGTCCCTGGCCAGAGTGGTGGAATATTACTGTGTGCTAACATCAGCTATTGGGGGGGTCCTCCACCGTGCAGCTCTGAGCCCATACAATACCCATCTACTGGACATCCTCAGTCATCTTTGGGATAATGTTTTCCTCCATGAGTAGAGGGAACCAGGGGAGTAAGAAAATTCACACTACATTGTCACATGGCACAACATCAGTTTTCACCGTGCTGCTGTGGGCACAACTGGTTCACTGATAATCCCAGATTCACCAGCCTGTTTCTTCAATGGTGAAGGTAGCTTGGGACAAAGCAGTATTTAGGATTTATTGCTGTAACAAATTTTTTTTGTAGTCCTTTGAATTGATCTCACCAGTGTGTATCAGGTACTACATGGTGTCTGTATATTTAATAGATGGCTTTTGCCATCTGAAGGTGAAATTTGATTTATATGGAAGTTAACATGTTTATGGGGTAAACTGTTTGATTTTGCTCTAGAAGTTTGGGAGTTGTGTAGCTCAGGTTTTGGGTTTCAGTTTTGAGATTTGAGAAAATGTTTTTCAGTAAATGCCTTTAAACAATCAGGAAAAATTATTTTACATACAGTTAAATACATTACAGCTCATGAATTACCCATGCAAAAAATGTATAAGGTGCAAAAAAAACCCACTATTTACATTAAAGTGGGGGGGTTCTAATACAAATAATCTATATGGACATGTATAAAACAAAATCCAGGAATTAATGGAGTGAACACATCAGATCCTTGTAACTGTGAGACTAAACTAAGCATATCTTATTGCTGACACTTGACATGTGATTGCATGTTGCTTTTTCAAGTCACATTTTAAGGAAGTCAACATAGAAAAATAATTCAGAAGCTACAGGGTATCTGCTGGAAAGTATTTTAGACATGCTAGACATGTTGCTGTATTAGGATTAGTTGATTTTCTTACAATATGGAATTTATCAATTGCCGGTAGTTTAACTTTTACTGCTCAAATAATGTAAGGTTTTTATGCTAGAACAATACTGTTAGTTTCAATGCAAAGGACATATTTGTTGGCAGAAAACAAATATTTAAACCCAGTTAAAACAGTGACCTACAAACTGTAAAGAAATTTCCTCAAAAGTATGAGTGGCCTGCCTGGGTTCTCATCTTATTCTTACTCTGTCTTGCCTCGCACCCTATTCTTGCATGATAGCCTCTCGACCTTTACAGCCCTGTCACAGGATAAATGGTAACTGAGTGAGTTCAGTTTTTATTTGAATTCTCACTGCAAAACGAAAACATTTGTCTGAGAACGTATTTTCTTTTTAATGTACAATGCTAAACCTTTAAAAATGCATTTTTTTTATTTTTGACCGTCATCAGATCCAAAAATAGAGCTTATGTGTGAACTTTTTCCTACACTGGTAAAATTATTTCCTTTTCTTTCTCTCTCCACCATTCAGTCCAAAGAGCTGTTGTCTGGGTCTCGTAATAAACTTAGCAGCTTCTCCATCTTGGCAATCTCTACCTCTGGACCCTCGGGTACCTCCTGCCGCTTTTTGTCCTAAGAAATCGAAAAATAATCTTAGTTTATCCTGCAGGGAATCATTGTTTTCAATGCCTAAAGCATTAATTTTAAATATTTTGAACAATGACAGTGTTTACAGGCAAATACAAATTAAGTTAGGATACTAATCCTTTACGACATTGGCTATAATATCACGAGATCAGTTTTATTTTCCTGAGAATCAGTGTTCTATATCTATTGCTTTCAAATTTAAAGCAGTTATTCATTTAACAGAAAGCCACTTTATTTATTTTTAAATTTCCTGCAGTATCTGTTTCAAGGCAAAAATCCATAGTGGTGTCCTACAGCTGGTGTTGTGTTTGGTATCTTCAAAGGGGCTCTGTAAAGCTATAAGCCAACATGTATGAAGGCATTTCTTGTAACCTGATATTTATCAGGATCAACTTACAGTGTTTGACCCACTCATACTCCTGAGCGTTTTTACAGAAACAATTCAGACTAAATATTTTCAGTGTAGGGTAATCACAAAGGTACTCCACATGCAGCAGGGTATGAGGATTCCATTATGAACCTTCAAGTTACACATTCATGCCCTTAACCACTGCACTATTGGACTTAGTAACCATATTAAGGTAGGTTTATTCAACCCTATGCCTAGAAAACCCATTTTGTATGGTGCTATCTGTTTCAAACTCTTAACCATCTTTTTCAGCAGTTGACTATGCGGGTTACACTACTCATCTTCTGAATCAAACATAAAGCAAGAAAACTCACAAACAAGATACTCATAGTCATCTACTGGGGGCAGCTGTTCCTTACTTGGAGAAGGCAACCCACTCATTTCCAGGACTGGATCATAACCTCAGATTTAGAAGTGCTGATCTTCATACCCAATTCATGTTGCTTTACATTTGACAGCATGCACATCAAAGGTAGCAGTCATAGAAGCTAAAAGGAGATAATCCCCAAAAAGGCAGTGATGCTTTTAGCACACCAAACTGAACACCATCCAAACTCTCATATCTTGTCCAAGAAAACAAGAAAATTACAAACAGGAGTGGAGTCTGACACCCACAACAGGTTCAACTTAATATCAAGACTATGAACCTAGCTCAGATTCTGTTCATAGGTGAAATGGATACAATCCATCGGCAATCCTCATACCCCATATTCTTGCACTACCTCCCATAATGCATTCCAATAACACAGTCATATGCCTCCTCCAGGTCCAGAAAATACATATAGAATATGTCGGTATATACCCAGGTTTTTTCATCATCCCTTGTAGCCCAACCACCATGGAAGCCTTGCAGCACAAGAATGCCCTAAGGAACAGTAATGGAATATATTCCACTAAATGCATCAAACAGTGCCTCTTGATAGGAGGGCATGACCTTTGGTTTAAGAAGTTGCTCAAAGTGCTCCTAGCTGGTTAAGCTGGTGCATCAAAGCTATTGAGCTGTTTACTTTCTTGTGCCTGGAGCTCTTGATAGGGTCTCCTTTGGCAAACAGATTTGGGGAGGGAGTTTAGACAAGAACAATCTACGAAAACCTCCATGACTACACAAAAACAACAAAGTGCAACCTGCCCCAATCAGAAGCACCGATAAAGACTGTTACATTAGAATGCTGTTCATTGACTTCAATAAATACAGTAAATATAGTACTATAGGAGTATAGGTGAATATAGTTTTAAATACTGATAATGGCTATGAAATTGTTTACCCACTCATATAGACATTCTGTCTATTCTTATAGAAATATGATGTATAAAAAATAATCCTAATCCTCTTGATCTTACAGTATGAAATGAGTCTCAAACCCTTGGTCTAATGGAAATTTGGAAAGTTTGTTATGAGAATTAGAACCTTCCTACTGCTGCTCCATTACATTTATGGGAGTGGTTAAACAAGCCTTGGAGGAGAGCGCATATTGATTATATAAGAAAGATTATGTTGAAAGAGTTCCCATCCTTTCGGATGCTGTCTTCAAATGGTTCACTCATATCATCACTGCACCCTATCACACAGCCTGTAATCCAGAAACAGCTGTCCATACATGTAATAGCCAGAAAAACAAGAGCACAGGGGGGGATGAGGATGCTGAGTTGACAACTTCAAGGTGACATCAGTTTACAACTGGTAAATCTCTGTCACATTTATTATTGGGGGGACAAAAAACTTATTACAAATACAATTTTGATCTCACCCATCTAGATTTCAAAGCTCAAATACAACACAGTTGAATCAAAAAGCAAAACCATGATCATCATGTAAGAGAATGGATCGCTCAGGAAGGTGAACTAGTTTACACTATAAACTTTGGCCAGGGGTCTATGCGGATCCTGCTATTCAAGAGAAAACAGGGCCTATGTCTTTGGTAGATTCACAGAAGAAGGCAGCAGGTATCATTACTGATTAGAGCCACTGAACTCAGATCCAAGTTGGAATCCAGCTATAGTGCCCTTGTGGTACCCTGTCTCTCTCCCATTGACTATCTTGCAGAGACCAGGTTGGCAAATCATTAACTAACATGTGAAATGTCCCGTACTGTACATACTGTATCACATGGTGAAAACATGCAAAATAATGATAACATGAAGAGTTTTCTAATTAGGGGTGGGAGCGCACTATTTAATGTCCCCCTTTTAAAATAGGAAGTAGGCATTCGGTATGGAGCTGGACTACATAATATTTACTTATTTATATATCCAGAAAATTTGGTATTTTGTTTCCTGAAGAGAAAATTTCAGTTGAGTTTCTGCATATGATGAACTCAACATTTTGCATTTTCTGTGAAACCAGTGACGTGGACTTACCTTTGATTTCTTGCGCAGGTTTGGTGAAAGCTTGAGACTGGTGACGCAACCTCGATCATCACCCACAGTGATGATGGGGTATAGAGGATGGAATTCGATGTGTGTCAGCTTGGTCTTCTTTGCAACTACAGATTGCTGGCAGATAGCCTCATACTTGTTAATGTTCAGATCAAAAACATGCACCTGGTATGAACAAAGGAAAAGACTTATGAAAACTCTACCTTTAATGCTGTATAAAAATGTGCTCATAATCCCAGTAGAGGGTTGCATTACTTAGACAAAAAGACCAATAAAGCCTTGAAAAGGAAATTCTGAAAATAATCTTATACTCATTCATATTAATGTTAAAGATCTAAATCACCTACAGATTATCCTTTATTTACAACCAAGTTAATGGCAAATGGCCAGGTTGTAAATCCAATCAGTCACAAGTTGGTTTATAACTGTGACAAAGTGATTCATTTTATTTACAAAGTGTGTAGTCCACCACATAACTTCTTTTCAAAAACTTATTTTTTTAACCTATTTTGTTTTATTTCTGACCACAGTATAGTAGATAATCTATACCAATATTAAATAATTCAGGCCTGTATTCTCTGCCAGTTTCTTTCAAAAAGTATGTTCATAACATATTTTAAAATCCTTCAGTATTCTCTGCCATACAACAACAAGCTGTAGCAAGTGTAAGTGACAATTTCTTGCAACTGTTCCACGAGTTCATTGATGGCTAGTCAGTGGTGTCAGGTGGAGGTGGTGCTATAGGGGATACGGTGGCGGTTCTGAGAAGATATTTGCTGCTCATGAGTCATGCAGAGTTCAGTTCTGTGAGATGAACAATAAAAGGAAGATATGTGTCGAATTAACCTGCAGCATCCTCGTCTACGGGTGATAAAACAGAACAAATAATACTGCATATTGTACAATACTTTTGGCGCAGAAGGGAGGATAAAAGGAGAGAAAATGGGCTATGGTGGAGCAGGTGCAAAAAGGTGGTTGCTGGCTTTATGTGGGGAGGATGTGTAGCAAACTGTCTTGTATGGCATTCACCTTACATAATCATTATGCTACAATGTCACACATGCATACTGGGCAGGTACACAGGTACACTTAACTTTTTCATCTACAGTACAAGCTATCAGTGCTCAGCTGTGTCGCTGCGTATGTTTTTATATGATTGTCAGCAGGCGCTATTTCTCATGATGTCGTACATGTACCGTACAAGTACTGTTTATTTTACATCACAATATGTTCATGTATATGTGTTTTAATTACCGATAAGATGTTCATTCAGTTATCAGAATTTTGGGAATCACCAAAAAATTATTCTTTTCAATCATTTTGTCAATTTTTTTGGGTTTCTTCGGTTTGTTTATTACTGTTACAAATGCAAGTATGCTGTAAGTGGAGGACAACTGGTTATCTTTCAATCAGTGAGAAAAACAACTTTAACATCACCATAAACAAGAGTAGCAAACTCTGGGCATCTCCCAGGTAACAACTGAAAAAAATGCATAAATATAATTTGTGTTCCAGGCAATGGTAATAACTTTCAAGGGGTTTGAATTTTTTTTGCAAGGCACTTTATACAAGACGCATTTATGGTTTATTCAATGGTTGCAACATTTTGCTGTAAATTGCAGTCTCTCAACTTGCTTTTTTGGGAAACAAGGATAAAGAGCATTACAATAATCAAGGTTGCAAGTTAAACATACCACATTATAGCTGTCAATGTCTCAGAATCACATGGTGAAGAAAAAGGCTTTATACGTCTAAAGTATACTTCTACTTCTTCTATAGTTCTATCTATACAATACTTCTAATATGGCAAAAAGCAGTCTTTATATCATTATTTATATAAGAAAAAAATAGCACCAAGATTTACAATAAATTGGGATAAATGAGCAAGTAAGTAACTGGACTGATAAAGTTTGAGCACTCCAGCTCATCCAGAATGCTGCATCCAGGATTGTTACTGACACCCAGAAATACTGTCACATTACCAGTTTTTAATAAATTCACTGGCTTCCTGGTGCATACAGATATGACCTCAAGTTACTGCTTTGATCTTATAAGGTGATCAAAAGTCTGGCACTAACTTACATCTTTGATCTCCTCACTAGTTATGGTGCCAAGTTGTGCTGTGCACACACAAGAAGCTGACTTGCTTCTAGTTTGAGGTGTGTTGGAAAGCTGTGGGTGACACAGCTTTTAGCCACTGAGCCCTCAAACTGTGGAATACTTTGCTTTTTGCAGCGAGGCAGGCACCTTCTATTGCAGCCTTTAAAACTATACTCAAAATCCACTAGTTCAGTTTGTATTCCAGCAGTTAACGCTAGCCAATGTATTCATAAGTTGTCCTTTTTTGTCGTTTCTGTTTTTCTGAGGTACCTTGGTACCCCAGCACATCAGTCCATGACTGTCTAACTTCAAATGGATCAACAGTGGTGCATTTGGGTACAGATGGTGTCTTCTTCAGCTTTCAGCTCTATGATGATAGACAAAATTGGACGTATCCATACACACAACTACTATAGAATGGCCTGAAGGGGCAAACAGTGACTTGTTTGGACCCCCATAGGATTATTTTTGTACCTTTCCTGCTGTTTTGAGTATTTCTGTTTTCAGTTTCCAGCTGGTTATCTCTCTGTATGCCTTATAAGCAGGTAATCTGTTGTGTAATTCCCTTTCTGTTAAAACCTTGACATTTCTTTAGGTCTATAGTCAGGGTCTATGTAAAAGTTTAGTTTTAGTTCTTTGAGTACAGTTAAAAACATCTTTGAAAAAACAGGTTGGAATAGTCAATACAATAGGTAGATGATTTCATCTGGGACACAGCCTTCCTCAGTGTACTTTCATCAACTGCAAAGAAAGAATGTACATTTTTTGCATGAATGTCTACATTTGATTTATTGAGTGCCCAATATAGGTTCTTATGTATAAAATTTAAAAAAAAAAATATTCAGTGGAGGCTATGGCAGAGGCTAGGATGCAGGAGAAAGCTACAGTCCATTGTGGACAATGGCTCACATTTCCACCAGGTTATTCCTTCCAACAGGGATCTACCTTCATAATCCCACACAAGAATCCATCAATGATTAAATTGTTTACTAATATTATTTATTAGTGATTTAATTATTTCTTTAGTTTTCTGGCTTTTGTTATTTATTGTTACACGTTATGAGTGTCTTGTATTATGTGTTCTGTGTATTCAGTTGCTGTACACCAAATGTCCCTGCAGCGATCAGTAAAGTCTTATCCTATCTTATCCAATTCATTTTCATTAGTCCCAACATGGACAATATTATTAACAGTTTTGTATGTTTCCAATATGACAGGAATCTAACATCCAATATCTGTTATTCTTGCACCAAGGAATCAACAGCTCTTAATGTCCAGTAATCATAGATCCCTGGTAACCGCACTTCCAATGACAATAGATTTAGGCTGTTGATAAGCGAGAATAAATGCATAATACTTATAAAAAACAAAACTGATAAGTTCCAGTGTCAATGTCCAGGGAGGGAGGAATGGGAGAATGAAGCTGGAGTCAGAACACTGAGACAGAAAGAGACATTTTGAGGGGTAATTGTCTTCAAAGTTCTTACCTTGCCATCAGCAGTGACAGCAGCAAATACCGTGGAAGAGTACGGGGACCATGCTACATCCCCCACTGCAGAGTTCAGGTCAAAGGTGAACATTGGGGTCCTGCAGCCATAGAGTGAATTTTTCACAGCAACATCTAAAGTTGCTGCACTTGAATTTTTGCACTAAGCAGTTAAAACACTTTCCTCAAAGTCTAATAGCAAAAATGAAATGGCATTCATAACCAAATTTCACAAATCAGGCTCAGTCTGTGTGGAATCTGAATGTTCTCATCATATTTGCATAGTTTCCTCCAGATGTTCTGCATTCCATATAAAGACTCTGTTGCATGTTGTTTCAACTTTTCAATATTTAAGGAGACCAAATCTGAAGTGAAACAGTTCCAACTACATGGACCAACTGTTTGATGTTTAAATGGTTAACAAGTTCCTGTGAATGTGTGTACAGGATGAGGATGGTGGAAATTTTGGTTTGTACTTCCTTCAAATGTTGCTTTTTGTTCTTTTGTACATATTCTTAATTTCTTTTTTGTGCTTCAGTTATTTTGATTAATCATAGGTTCAAAGGAAATAAATTATTGACAAAAGAAAGAAGATCCACTCATAATTTAAGTGTGAAACTTGCTGAGTTGAAATGTATTAGCATGGTGAGGAACAAAAGAAAACGATAAGCTATCAGAAATAGCACTTCATCACTATACATACTACTCCTGCATTTAAACTCATTTACTAATCACCCAGACACGATGACAGGAAAATAAAATGTTTACTATAACGGCTCTTGAAATTTGATACCTAAATATCTGATGTGTTTTCAGGGATGAATTAGATCTCGATACTAATGGATTACTGTATTTGGATATTTAGTTTTTTAGATCAATCCTCTCAGTCAAGAACAATAGCAAAGGTTCCTTTCTGGGAACTAAACTGGCAACCAGAATGAAAACTAACTATAAAATATGTTGTGACATAATATGCACAATATGGCTTTGCATAAAATTTGCAATTGGTTGTGTCTAAGTATACATTAACTTAAACTTTGCAAGAACATACCTGATAGTGTGGTCCCAGATCTTAATTGTCCAGTCAGCACTGCAAGAAATAAAGACTTTGGTGTGGAAGTGGTTCCAGCGCACGGCATCCACAGCCATGTGATGTCCATCATAAGTCTCGAGGAACTGACTGGAGTAATTCTTGGAACACTGGGACAACAGTCCATTGGCAAGAAGGGAGGTGCAAAACAACTGATTAATACTCAGTGTTTTTGAAAAGGAAAGCAGCCAGTCACCAATATAAAAATCAACATTTAAATTTGTTTGCAGCTCACATTAGCAATTTGTTTAGTAATTTTACCTACAACACATGCCAGTTTTACCCATTCATATATACTAAAAATATATCTAGCAAGTTTTTACATTTTACTTCACCAAATGCATCAAGTAATGTTGATAAGAGCAAACAATGTAATTCAGTATAAAAATGTTTCATCAGCACTAGTGATAGGCGTGTTCACAATATAAAATCTATAACATTGGCACAGTAGTAGGGAGAAAAGATTTTGGCATGTGGGAGCCTGACCAGGTCTATTTCTCACTCAGACAGTCACACCTTTAGGATGGCTTGTGAAACAGCAGTAAATAGCAGCTACTGCAATGAATTTCTAAAAATGAGAGCCAAGAAGATGGGAGCGAAAGGGTGAGTTGTGGGGTAAGGGAACAATTCATTTTTTAGATGCCCTTCTCCAAAGAGATGTACAATTCCAGGAAAACAAAGGTCCTTGTAATGTGAACTGTTTTTTCAGTTTGTATTAGTATAGCCTATTTCACGCAAGAAGATGGTAATGGTGGGGACAAAGGAGCAGTCTTCCATAAAGCAAGTGACAGATTTGAAGACAGTGAACACCATCCACTTCAAGAGAAAGAATGTGGACGATGCTGGCAGCTTCCCTGAACTGGTCCTTTTGTTCAAGAAACTTTTTCTGGGACTACTGGGACTTGCAGTGGACATGCTTGTTTGACTTTAGCAGAATGAACTGGATGGGAACTTTGACCTGATCTTTGCAGATACAGGGACCTTTCAGGACTTTCTAAAAAAGTGCAACTAGTACTTGTCTTACAAGAAGGTGGATTCTGGACAGGAAATTATAAAATGATAATTTACTTGCAGGATCCCTTTTCACTGGATAATTTAAAAAATAATAATTTGTGGAATTGAAAAAACTTGATGTTGCTGGAAAAAGTGGGCATTTAGACTTTAGGCAAGGACTTTAATGCTCACCTGTGCCCAGACCTACAAGGTCAGACAACCTATACTATCCACCAAACTATTTTATCACCGATGGCAGATCAGGCTAAATGTTTTTATTCTATACAGCCCCCTTCCTGCCATCTGTGTGACCACTGGGTCACGGAGCAAACACTGTAAAACCATGAAGTGGTAGAGGGACATGACTTGGAACTGTGCAGGCCTTTGCCGCTGCACCATGTAGGTAGGGGGAGAGGACCAGCTCTCCCACAGCAGAAGGCCTTTAATACCAGGGAGGCTTTTGTGCAGACAGTGGCAGTGGAGAAGAGCAGGAAGAATGGGCAACCAAAGGCAGCTGAGGGACAGAGGACAACAGCAGAGACGACTGCAATTTCAGCATCGACCAGTGGTGGAGAGCGCATTTCAGCAGTACAATGCCTGTGTCCCAAAGCTCTGTGAGATCTGTTGCCTTTTCCTGAGGTTATTGGGACCAGGAGGAAACACAGGAAGGGGGGACATGCTTGTATGTTTACAGATACTACACAAGAAGGCTGAAATGATTTAGAAATTTAAAGAACATTATGCCAGGATTTATTACAATCTGATTCTGTAAACAGCTAATAACTTAGTGTTACTTACCTTGTAAATCTTCCCTTCTTCTGTGCCAACCAAAAACATAAAATCAATTTGTTTATGGAAGTCAAATGAAGTACCACATGCTTTGGGAGAGGAAAAAAAAGTTAATTCAACATGCAGAAGCTCTTTTGAAGCAATGTTAATATAAGGAATCTTTGACATGTACCTTTGATATACATCAACTCAGATTTACAAGGACATTTACAAAAATGGAGAGCCATATTTCCATGAATACTCCTTCACATATCAAAGACAACTTTACAAGTGACGGAGCTATATATTTAAAATTGCACAGTGTATTGAAAATAACAGTACACCTATAAATCGATATTCAAACTCCTGGTTTTCAAATTCCTGAGGAGAATGAGCAGTATATATTAACTTGGGAGCAGAATGAAGTCCTGGTGCAACTAGTGTTATCTAAGTGCAACTTGAGGAACATGAGAGAAATATTCAAAATTTGTGGGAGTACGACCGCTGACTGGTAGTAGCACTGTGCCCAGGAGTACTCTAGTTCATTACAGTAACTACAGACTACAGTAGGGATTTTTTTATTTTATTTTTATTTTATTTTTTATTTATTTTATATTGTTTTTGCTTCCTATTTTTTGCATAGATTTGACTATTAAATGTTTTCTGTTTTTACTACTTATAGGAAGTGATGTACTGTAAGATACCAAATAAAAAAGTCACTGTATATAAACAAAAAACCCATACTTATTACCTCAATAAATATTTAGCAATAAGTATTTTTTATCAAGCTTAAATTAAGTATTTATTTTGTAGAAATTTAATTAGGGTTTCCGGTATGAACCCAAAATTAATCATAATTTTCCTCATAATAAATTATGAAAATCTCTTCCTGGCATCTGATCCATTTTTTCAAACCAGTTACACTCAAGATACCAAGGTACACGAATGATACATGTTATTTATGATTAAAAATATGGGTGTTCATTACAGTAAAATATCAACTGCTATGCATTTTAATCCTACGTGCAATTCAGTAAAAGGATTAGGATATTAACCCTTTGCATTAATCAAGGACTCTGTTCCTCCCATCAACTTGCAACTTTCTATGGCTTAGAATGAAATTTCCAAATCTTTTGTAACAGTTGTTGACACTGGTTACATTAATTTCTTTCCTCTTCATGTTTCCAGCCACTAGTCAACAGTAATGCATGTTCCTTATTGTCACAGTGGGCTAGGTTGCTTGCCATGGCATCCCTCATGTATCATACCTGGGTTAGGCAACTGCGGTCCATCCAAACCTTCTGTTATGGCACGTCCCATCGACACAACGTCTGTAAAGACCAGTTCATTCTACAACAGAAATAATCACACACGTACAATTAGTAAAAATTCAGTGTTTACCTGTTAGTCGACCTGTAGTACAATTGTTAGATTTCATTTCTTCATCTAATATGATGCAGATTTATTTATTCATGTAGACCACTCTGAGAAATAAACACTCACCAGCCACTTTATTATGAACACCATACTAATACTGGGTAGAACCCTCCTTTGCTCTCAAAACAGCCCGAATTCTTCATGGCAGGGTGCTGGAAACGTTCCTTAGAGAGTTTTGGGTCCATCTTGATACGATTGCATCACATAATTGCTGCATGTTTGTCATACGTACATCCATGCTGCTAATATGCCATTTTACCACATCCCAAAGGTGCTCTATTGGATTCAGATCTGATGACTGGGGAGGCCACTGAAGTACATGAATTTATTGTCATGTTCATGGAACCAGTCTCACTGTGCTTTGTGACATGGCACATTATCAAGCAGGAAGTAGCCTTTAGAAGATGGGTAAATTGTGGCCAGTTTGTGGCTGTGGCATTCAAATGATGCTCAGTTAGTATTAGGGGGCCCAATGTTTGCCGAGAAAACATTTCCCACAGCATTACACCACCACCACCAGCCTGAACTGTTGATGTAACGCAGTTTGGGTCCGTGGCTTCATCCTGTTCACATCAAGCTCACAGAGATATTACTCCATGTTGCAGCAGAAATTGAGATTCATCAGACCAGGCAACCTTTTTTCAATCTTTAACAATTCAGTTTCAGTGAACTAGGTGTGGAACCTGAAGCAGTCTTCTGCGTTTGTAGCCAATCTGACTCAAGGTTCGACACGTCACACATTCAGAGATGCTTTTCTGCCCGGCACTGTTGTGAACAGTGATTATTTGAGTTACTGTAGGCTTCCTGTCAGTTCAAACCAGTCTAGCCATTCTCCTCTGACCTATCTCATCAACAGGGTGGTTCTGCTCACAGAACTACCACTCACTGGATATTTTTTGTTTTACCTAACATTCTGTGCAGACTCTGTTGTACATGAAAATCCCAGGAAACTGCTGCTCTTCTGGGATTTGCACGCACAGCAGTCTCTGGAGTCTACATAGAATGGTCACATTTTGTCCACATTGTGAAGTTAGACATGTACATTCACTGAATCTCATGTCCTGTGTCTCCATAATTGTATGCGTTGCACTGCCACATGATTGGTTGATTAGATAATTGCTTGAACGAGCAGGTAAACAGTTGTTTCTAAAAAAGTGGCTGGTGAGTTTAGGAATACCTTTCAAGATTCAGACAAGTCATTTCCCTATTCTGCTATCCCAAAACACAACAGTACCCCCTTCCAGGTTTTGTTGAAAATAATATAAACTTCATACTTTAAGCTAATAAACTATATATTTTGTAATTACTTTAACCAAAACACTAAATAATTACTGAAATGTAATAGCAATTTAATAGCAGATTTAATAACAGAATCTTATTATTTCTTCTTACTTTGACAAGAGTCCAAGATACCACACAACCGTCTGAGGAGACAGAAAAGAAATTATGATTGTTGTCCATGTTGTCCTTTTGCCATTTCACCTGGAAAACAAAATTAATTCTCTCAAGATAAACCATTACACAACGCCATACCATTTGACAGTGGTCAGTGCAATGTCAGAACTGTAGGTCAGTGATATTTAGTATACATTATGTTTAATAAAGTTTCACCCTTTTTAGCACATATATTTACAATAACTTTTGTTAATACATAATGATGTGTTTGTGTGTACATAAATTTGAAAGCATACTGGATAATACCATGTCCAAGCATGTGGATATTATAGCAGACACCACAATCACTTAACATGTGGGAAAACTGAGCTTTGATTCCCCATCAAGGAATAGCACCACAATTCAGTACAAGTCCTAAGACAAAACTCCTAACACTGTACCTGCCTACATCCCAATATGAGTGACACAAACCAAAAGAGGCATGCCAGTTTGGATGTTGTGCAGATTAACAAGGTCTGTGTCGAATAAAGAAGATCTGATAATATGGGCTTGATGGAACTACAACAGTACCCTCAAACAGCAAAACTACATGAAATGCATGAGGGAACTATGGATAAGGAAAAGGTCGTCATCCATAATCACAGAGAAACAACTGGTCACCCAATGCTCAAACATCATCAAAAGAAGCTTCCTGTTGAAACTAGAAATTAAGGACATAAAATACAGTTGCCACTTTGCAGCTACAAGCAGAACCCATAGATGGAGCGTTTGCCAGAATACATGACAAACACTTAGCATGGCTTCACGTTGAGTTGATGAGAAGCTACCATAGACAGCATGGAAGTACATATGAATGCAGCAGTATCCACAATCCCAACCACCACAGTAACTGCAACCAACAATGGTATATGCCATTAGTAATACTATAAATACTGGATTACCAAACACAGGAGTCTTCCATCCAAAACTCAACATTCAGAGACTACACACCAACTGGAAAGGAGGAGGAAGGGGTCTACAAAGTGTTACTGTCCTTAATAAAACATCTATGAGTCCCCCCTAAGGATGAGCTGCTAGGAACGTCTGAAAGAGATAGGGGTGGTGACATGGCAGGATAAGTCGCTCCATGAAATGTACCATGGACACATAGCGGAAGTGGGACATTGATCAGTAGTAGACACACTGATCATGGCAGCACAAGAACAAGCACCCAACACGAATCAGAGGTACCATATCAGATCAGATCACAGGTGCAGACTGTGTAAAGAAGCCCCTGAAAAAATCTAGCACCTATTAGTGGCTGTAAAATGCAGACAGAGACAGCATATACTAAGAGGCACAACCAAGTAGCAGGGATCATATACAGGACCATCTGTGAGGAATATGGCCTGGACACTCCCAAGTCTAAATGGGAGGTAGCACAGAGAGTGGTGGAGAACACTAGAGCCAAGTGTTCCCTGTGGAACTTCTACATCCAGACAGATAAACAATTACTGGCCAACTGACCATACATAGTCATAATAGATAAGGAAGAACAAACAGCAGAGGTGATAGATGTGGAGATTCGAAGTGTTAGAAACATCAGGAAAAAGGAACATGGGAAATTGGAAAAATACCACAGCTTGAGAGAGGAACTGGAGAGAATGTGGAAGGTGAAAACCACCATTAGTGATAGGAGCACTTGGGGATCTCAGGTATGACAGCAACAGCCTCAGTCCAGAAGAGCACAATCCTAGGAACAGCAAAAATACTGCACTGTACCGTCAAGCAGTCATTTCTTTGCTTACAAACTCATTTGCCTGCAAATATCACAACAATTTTTCCCAGTATCTGTGGGCATCTATTTTTCCCTTTCATTTAATAAACAGAACAATTCATAAAACACGTTTAACCAGTTACAGTCAATGCACTATTTTAAAATCACCCACCTCATTCTAAAGTCATTCTTTTAGGATTATAAAAAAACCCTCATATTGTACCTCCATGAAGATCAAGTTCGAGGTAAAAGGCTACTATTAAAAAGTACACATTAAAAAATGACTATAAAACAGAACATTCAATAAGAATATTCCGTTAAAGAACGATCTCTTTAAATCCTGCATTGCCAAACTCATAAAATGAAAATCGATACACCAGGAACCACTGGACTTCAAAGTAAAACCCTTAATAACCTTTAAACACAGAAAACAGAAAACATTGCCAATTTAACACTGATGGTTCTACTTCATACACCTAAATTAATTATTAGGATTCCTACACAGTTAGTAATATATTTTAGTAAAATGCAACTCCTAATATTAATATAAAGGACCTTACCAAAGGTAATAAAAGCCATACTAGGAATATTACAAATGCAAAAACCCACCCCACTTGCTAAACCATAATTAACATAACAGAGACTTAGCAAAATACACCAAATACTCATTAAATAGAAGTATAACAACACATACAGTATGTGGCAAAGGATGATGGGAAAGATCCACCATCCTGGGTGGAGCTATTGCTCTCCCATCATGACTTGCTGTTGTATATAAGAGTAAATAATTGTTTAACCATTGCAGGGTGTTAAAGGAGAGCTATCGGCCCTGATGGTGTTCACTGTGTTTGAGAATTTCAAGCCCTGGTGTGTGTTCTGAAGCTCAGTGTAAGATATGCTGTACAAAATTAAAGTTTGTGTTCTCATGTCTTCAGTCCTCCAAGTTGTTGGAAACCTTAGATATAATTACCAATAAACAAAATGAGGAATTGGTGTACATGTTCATTAAATATTAAATATTAAAAGTGTTAAATAATATTAACACTTTACTGTAGGGAATGATATGAGTACTCATTCTGAATACTGAACTGCATGCTGTTATACAGACCAATTTCAGTGTATTACCTGCCACACAGGTTGTGTGAGCATTCCGGACATTGCGGTACTCTTATATATTGGCTGGGTGCTTTTTTCCTTCAAGCTGTAGACGGCCACACAGCCACTGTAGAAGCCAACTGCGACCAAGTGGGGCAGGTTTGGATGAATGTCCAAGCACATTACTCCTGATGACATGATGTAAAAATACTCAGGGAAGGTAGAGTTCTTGAGTGAGTAGAAGAGCATCATCCCTTGCCCCTGCTTGTTAAAATCATCTGTAACAAAGGTGACGTTGTTTGTAGTTTAAAACAACTGGTTTACTTAAAAACATGTCTGGTAAAAAAAAAAAAAAAAGTATGTACTTACAAGACCCTAGTCCTACAGCAAGCAGGTCATTGTACCATTGATTCCTATGGAAAAACATCAAAAACATCTTTCACATTTAAGGCTAAATACTTCAGCTATTTTCTTTACACAGTAAAAGAAAAAAAATCAGTACATAATCATTCTAACAGTTTACATTTCACAGAAATCGCACAACATGTAATTCTAAAAAGAATTTTATACACATTAAAGAACTTTATATACATTTAATAACTGAATGTTAAATCTGTTCTGTTTAAGTCTTCAACTGCAGAATTATAAAGAAAACGTAACATTTCATATTCTAAACAATGAATTTTTATATGTACACCTTACATAAATTATCTGTCAAAATACCTGCAATTTTAATTCAGTTAGATTTGTTAAGGCAGCTTAATTTTTTTTGCAGTTGGGTTACTGCAATTTTTGCTGCAATTACGTTAATTGCCGCAGGTAATTGGAGCAATAACCTTTGTATAGCACGGAGTTGGCAGAAGAGATGTAATGAGATGTACTGACCAGCAAAGGGAAGTCACAGCCAGTCCTTTGACTTTATCGTACTGAAATTTCCAGAGTGGGAGTAAGGTGCCCTCCTGGTCCCGGAACTCATCAGATGCATCTTCAAAATACTTGAAATCTTATAGGATGAACAAAAGGTGTGTTAGTACAGTTGGGGGCTGAAGGTTATGTTAGTTTAATTAATTCAGGCACATTAACCAATAATAAATGAGTTTTCTGAATCTCACATACCCTGGGCAATGTCGTCATATGTATTTTGGATAACCATCCGTTCAACAATTTTAGTTGCTTTTATAAATTTGGTGATGTCATCACTCTGAAAGAAAGGAAACCAAATGCACCAATGTCAAAATGATGCAGTGATCAAATGTTAAATATTCTATTTTAGAGGAAATTTCCTCTACAAAATGGAGAGAGGACATAAGTATAGCATACATTAGTGCCAACTGTGTTATTAATAATAACTGTTAACTGTTTGCTCACAAACTGAGTGCTTCACAATTATACCACTCCCATCCCAAAAACTTTAATGCTACAGTTTTATTACACATTTCAACCTCTCTAGAGGGAAATGAGCAATATGTTTGTGTCAAAAATAATGGTGCTATATACATTTTGGGTACAGAATGAACTGTACCTTTTTGTAGGCAAAATTAGTACAAGAGAATTATATTCTGCACAAACTGATAACATATAATCACATTCACAATATTTCATGGAAGAAAGCCATACAAAGAATGCTGCTCTCAACCTGAGTCTCCACCAACATTGTTTTCTTCTTGCTTTTCCCCTCCTCCTTTTTCACTGAGGCTTTCTGCTTCTCCTTGGTGTTCTCCTGCTTCTGCAGATCTTCCACATATGCATCATATATGACCCACTGCAACCAAATAGCAGTGTATTGTCACCCAGCTCATTTTTTTTATATACCGTGGGTTTCATTTTCATTGTCTGTTGTACCAAAGTCCAGCAATGAAGCCCTACATTGTAGGAAACAATGTCAGTTTTTCCTTTATCCTTTTTAAGCACAGTATAACAGTCATTATCATATCATAAAAAATGCAGTTCTGGTCAACATTATTGGCACCTTTGCATTTTGGGTACATCATGTACAATATCTCCTGAAAAAGCGGTTAATGAAACAGTTTTGGTCTATATACACTAATTTGTTTTATACAGAGAGGTGCAAGATAAAACAATAACAAGTAAAAAAAGGACATGTGTGGAAATAGTATAAAAACTGAACTCCATGATATTCATATTACATTTTTTAATGTCTGTGTGATAGACAATGTAATTGAAAAATATATTTACTTGATTGGCTGTAGATGAAAAGTTTGCTCGAGGAGGGGGCTCTGTCTGGCACCCTATTTGCTGGAAAGAGAGAACATCTAGAATATAATTGCTGCTCATTATAATTTTTCAGATGAGAAGACAACTGAAAATGATTACACTGACAATATTTGTACATTTACATATATAAATATATTATCAAAGTGTCCTACAGTTTCATAACATTTCTGCAAATTACTTTATGTAGGTAAATTTTGAGAACGGCTACTTCAGGTTAAGCCTTTTGGGATCTGAAGTCCAACTTCTGAAATACCTGTTATCTTTCTTTCTTGCCTTTCTCGTTTTCTCAATTACACGGTTTACCTTTATTTTACTCATGCTTTGCTAGTATTTTTAGTTTTACCATTTTCCCCAAATGCACTGTACCCTTAAATCTATGACAAGACCAGTGCTGGATCTGAATTCACCCTCAGAGGGTTGTTGAGGGTCTTCGATCCCCTCTCAATGAAATTGAACTGGTTAGCCTGCTTCTGCTCTGTCTTGCCACCCTTCTGCTTCACGCTCTCAGACCTCTTAGCTCCCCCATCCTCTATCGCCTCGTCCACACCGGCCTCCTGAAACAGGAGGCAAACAATTAGAGCAACATTATTCCCTTTGAAAGGTACATCATTCAATAGAGGGCAGGAGACAAGAAAATGTTTTTTCTGGAATTGCCCCTGCAACCTTAATAGCTTTTGTACATTGTTACTGTCATATTTTGGCCACCTGCTTAACAAAATGCAGTTACTGACATGTGTTATAATAAGCAAGTTACAAAAGTGTTTTATCTGGGAGACAGCAATTTAATATTACAAACATATTAATCCACCAGCTCCTCACTATATAAACACAAACTGGGACTACAAGTCATTTTTAAAAAACTTTATTTAAAAATGCACTTTTAAAAATAATCAATAGTCAATTCAAATCTTTTAATATATTCTGCTGCCTAGGTCCTGTAAAATCCTAAGATAAAGCTCTGAAAAATAAAAAAGAGTGACTTCATTAACTTCACATATTAAAACTGCTTTAAGATTAATATTATAAATACAACCAATCAGTCACCTCCACAACTTCCTTTCCCATCCCAATTGTTGAACCAGTTCATCCTATAAGCACATCCAGGATTTGTCATATTCTGGCTATTTAACACCTATTATTGACACAATCAAAAAAATACATTATATATATGCCTCAATTTATTTACAGCTTAAGTTGTTATTAGTTGCTGTTGTTATTAAATGTATAGCTAATTTTCTTACATGTAGGCTTACTAAATATCTTTTATATGTTCTGTTGTTTTAGTCTGTTGTTCAGCACTTCTCACTGTGTTAGAAGTGCTCTATAAAAATAAATTCAATTACTTATATATGTGCCTTTTATATAATTTATGTTTAGTATAATATTTATATTAATCATATTTATAATATTTGTTTGCATTGCTAACATTTTATAAGGAGCCAGTGTGCTTTGATTCAGCATGATTTTGACTGAGCAACACCATTGGCTATTTCATAAT
Source organism: Arapaima gigas (assembly GCA_900497675.1). Classification (NCBI taxonomy): domain Eukaryota; kingdom Metazoa; phylum Chordata; class Actinopteri; order Osteoglossiformes; family Osteoglossidae; genus Arapaima; species Arapaima gigas. Next base: position 429,079 of record UFQX01000013.1, read on the forward strand.
TAACATAGGATCATCAGAATGTTGCAACCCTAAGATCACTCCAGTAAGCAAGCCTCCAATTTGTTCATAAATATCATAAATGTTGATGCAGGACCTCTTGGGCCCCAGGGCCAAATAAGTTGGCAATGCCATGTAATTATTAAACAAGACAGTAAATATTTAATTTGCAAAGAGATTTAATACATATATTTTGTGATAAATTTTAGCTTTCATACCAGAGCGTCAAGTTTTTCCTCCTTAGCTTCTGTTGCACTGGACTCAACCACGGCATTTTCTGAAAAGTTTGAAAGGAACAATAATTGATACTAATAACCATTGTCATAAGCCTAGACAAAATGGTAAAACAAGGAAACAAAATGGTAGAACTGTATCTTAAGACTGAGTTGCAGAGTGAACATTTGTTATTTTACACAGTTAATGCCACTAATATGGGTATTCACTAAGAATTACATAATAAATTAATATATTGTAAAAATACATATATGATACATTTGCTGAGGTTTTTTACTATATATAGAATGACAATTAAAGCTGTCTTTAAATCACTAATAAATACAGAAAATGAAGCCTACAAAGGTTACTGTAAGATTATTTCAATTGACAGCAGCAATGCGGAGGTACAATACACATCATGGCCTGCATCAAGGAGGACTGAGTAATCTACAACACTCCTATTAAAGCTTCAAGCTTCAACTGACACCTTTTCTTGTTCATTTTGACCTGTCCAGACCAGTTAGTTAAGAGCTACCATACCCTCTGGGAAACCTTGTCTGATTCTCTGCCGGCGTGCTTCATCAGAATCCTGATGCAGCATGTTGCCTTGCAGCGCGAAATGGATGGCCAGCTGATCAATACTGCCAATCCTTTGATATGAGTGCTCCTTTAAAAGATGCAGTATCATTTAAACCCATAAGTGCATATTTAAGTTAAAAAGAATGAGTGCAGTTTCAACCTGTAATCCACCGGCACAATTTACAAGTGATTCAAAAAAAAAAAATAAAATAAAAAAATCACCATGAGTAAACAGTCACAAAAAACTACGTCATTTGGGGCATATTTTAAAAATAAATTAAAAAAAAAACTTAGGAACTACTTGAGGTGGCAGTGTGGTGCAGTACTTTCTCACACTGCCTGGGTTGTTGGGGCATAGGTTTAAATTTGGCATTAGTCTATTCAGTTTGTTACAGTCCAAATGTTTTCCCCTCATTCATGTTGGTTTCTGTCAACAGTCCAATGTTCTGTTCCATGGGATCTAGTGACTCCAAATTGCCTGTAGTGTGTGAATGTGTTGGCTGTGAACGTGCGGCTGCAATGCGAAGGACTGGGTGTCCTCAGCCTTTCACCACAAGTGAGAAATTAGTGGTAATAAAATTGATACTAAATCTTTAAAAAACAGTTTTAAGAAGAAGGTCACACTAAATAAAGCAAAATAAATACTCACCCCCAAAAAAGTTTGCATAAAATATTTTTTTGTCCAAACCACACAGGTGGTATTTTTTATCATTATTGAAATTCTACACTGAGAGAAAATGGGGAAACTACTGAAACTGTGAAAGGGGTAAAAATATCTTGTAAGATTTTTGTAAAACGGAGATCATTTAGTCCTTAACTTTAAAGCTGTATCGAACAATATTCTGTGGAGCATGAGGGTTGTTTGCAGTCAGAATCCTTGTGAACTCCTCTTTCAGTTCCTGAAGTGGAAAAGTCAGTTATGTTAAATGATCATTTTTGTTTTCTTTGAACTTCTTTAGATTGACTTATCTTCAAATACAACTTAAGAAAACAAAATTGTTTTTTTCTATACTAAATAGCATTCCACATACATTTTGGTTAACCATATTTTCTTTCATATATTCATGGATGTACTCAGATGTACTATAATTACAGAAAATGAACTATGCCATTATTAATCATAACTTATCAGCTTCTACAAAATCAACTTATACTTACAGCTTCAGTGAGCTCTAACTGGTCTGGGGGCTTGATCAGCATCCTTCGTTGCATCCATTCATCTGTTCCATCACCCATCTCTGTCCCATCATCTTCATCCTTATAAAAAGAGAAGGTATTTTCTAACTTCTTAGATGCAGATATTTCTAATAAATAATGCAAATTCTTGATATAAACAAACAAAAAGTCAACTCATTTGCAAAAGTTGTTAGGACAAAATGGAAAATTTTTTTTTAAAGATTTTCAAGAACAATTTTGCTTTACAGAATATTCTACATATACTTTAGCTCCTTGTTTAACAAACTATCTTTACAAATTTTATAGATACATTTTTTGAGCGTGTTTTAAATTGATTTTTCTTCATGGACCTGTTTTTTTTAAAGTTCTGTTTGTTGCAGAGCAAACAAGACTTATGTATCTGTGTACCAAGCTGATAAAATTTTGTAGGAATAATATTCTGAGAGCAATTAGGCCAAAACCTCTGGCCATGCCTTGCCATCGCTCCTATAAAAGCCAAATAACCTTCATACTCCCATATGAGTGCTTTTCTGTAAACCTACCAGCAACCCACCTACACCTTTTTTTCCCCTAAAGTGTCTTAAAGGGAGCAGCAGTCAACAACTTTTACTTAGCTAAACAACCTAAGTTACATTCAGTAAAAACTTAATAAGCAAGATGAATTATTTATATTTGGAATTTCAAACAAAAGATGTTATGAACAGACTTCTACTCCAAGTTGTGTTTGTAAACTGAAGAACCACTGTGTTCCATAATGATCTGATGCTATTGCATCAATTACCATCTGGATTTCAAGCTATGCAGATGAATTGACAAGGTACCTTTTTCTTAACGGTGGCTTTGGCAAGCTTTGCAGCAGCTGCCTTAGTCAGCTGGGACTGAGTGCTCAATCCCTATAAAATTAAAATTGAAGTCAAAATTAGTACAAAACAATAAATTGAAAACTGCATACGCAGATGCTTGTTTTACAGTTCAGCTAATCACAAGTAACAGTTTCTCAGATATATAGCTGCACAGCTACATCATTTTTCAGCTTAAAAGTTTGCATTACCCGTTTGTTTCTCAAAGGTCCTGTTCTTTGGATACCTGGCATCGTCTCAACTGGGAAAAAGAAAAGTAACAAAGCAGTGTTTTTATGCTTCTCTGACAATTAAGTTTCAAAAATCTGTTTTATAATAGTGAAAACAGAACTGTGGCCATGCTATTGAGGAACTGTTTACAGAGGTTGCCATGGTTGTTGTTATGCGATGTCATATAGATAACGTGAGGGGGCATATCCCTGCAGTGTTTGAGCTAAACTCAGTTTCCCCTCTATATTTATGTATGAACTAAATCTATGTATATATAAAACTATTTAGCCCTGGACAATTATTATTGTCATTGTTGTCTGTTTTTTCTGAGCAGGGTTTAGCAGTCAGTCAGCCAGTGTCCTCCCCTGCTTATCCTTTTGAGGGTCACACCGGGAGTGGATGAGAAGGTGGGCCCAGATCCTTCTGTTTCCCACTGTGGTCTCCCGCTCCTCCCAGGGAATCCTCAAGCACTCCCAGGCCAGTTGAGATATAATACCTCCAGCATGTCTTGGGTCTGCTCCAGGATCTGCCCAGTGGGAGGTGCCCTTTGCAATTCCCAAGGGAGCCACCCAGGGGGCATTCTCACAATATGCCCGAACCACTCAAGTTATTATTAACATTCATTAAATTAGAAAGTACACATGGTTACCTTAAATAATTCTGCAGCACTGTGTGCTGGACTGCAAACAAAGGGATCCGCCACGGCTGGCAAATACCTTAGTTACGCGGCTGCCAGTCAGTCGCCTCTGCTTAGCGTCACTTCCTCTAGTCTCACTACACAAGGTAACAGTACAGGAATATATACAATCAAACATCTAACACCACAGCAACCACTGTAAACACAGAGGACAGCAGACAGAGGGGCTGGTTTGCCAGCAGATCCTGGAGCTCCGACAAAACTGTGAGGAAATAACAAGGAACCATAGTTTTTATGTCACATGAGCTAGACAGTATGGAAGAATTTCCTCAGAAGTTTAGCAAAGTTCTGGTAACCCCAGACCCACACTACATACCTGGGTACGTAACTGTCACATCTAAAATGTTTCTGCTCTATTTAGCTGTGCATTACGCGTTGCTTTGTTACAAACTTGAAACCTTTATCTATACAAGTAACTAACCTTAAAGTTAAAAAAAGGCTAGATGTTTACTATTGACTGTCTGAAAGCATTGCAGTTGACACCGTTTTACGATATACATCGATTCTACGCAAATGTGTAAGCTAAGGTTTATCTGTTACCTGAGCAAAAGGTTCACACTTTCAGTGCTGTGAAGGTTTGTTGGTTATTCCGTACTGGTGGACCCCGGCAGCAATAGCAAAGGATGGGTGGCTTCCTATTTGGATTAACTAAACGTAACACCTTACGTACACATGCACGAGCATTAAACTTCTCATTTAACTTCATTCGTATTCCGCATCAGCCTGCATTTGATTGCTAAAATAAAACTTGGGAAATGCTTCTGTTGTGCGATTGTTTTTGTGGAAAAAAAAAAAGTATGTTCAATTTGTGATTTATGCAGTATTTGACACGGTTTAAAGACGCTGAAACATTTTCTTGTATTTCACCGTTTACTCCCTCACTCTGGAGTTATGCGGGATACTGCCCTCAGCTGAAGTACCACCACGGGCAAACCTATGGTAAACTGACAGCCCAGCTGCTGTCGTCACCTGGGGCGTCAGTCTCCCGCCGGCTCGTGCTGCAGCCGGCGCGGTCCTCCCTCTCCGGCGCGGACAGTGACGAGGAGGAGATCTGCACGAGTCTCCACGGTGACGGCAGATATTCGGGAAGGATGATACCAGGATACACAGGCAACGATGTTGTTTTATTTGTATTCAGTACTGTTCTCTGCGAACCTAATACCGATGGTGTAAAACTAATGAACATGTTTTTTTCAAGTATGTTTGTTTCCCTGTTCACCAGGCTTCGTCCCCAAAAGCCAGAACTATTTTTCCCACAGCTACGCCGAAACCTGTCGCAGGGCTCTGTCTGAGTTCTACAGAGAGCGTAGAAAGCGGGAAAATATGACCGGATTGGTAGCCCAGTCCTCTGTTGAAAACAAGACTGCGCCTGAGTTTAAAGTAACGAGCTACCCGTTTACAAAAGACACGCACAACATATTCATGTAGACAGATAGGAAGTACAAGTTGAAATAGACTTAGTGCTAAAAAAAATGAAGGGAATTTTACAATGTTACAAGATGTGATGTCACTTAAAATTTTGGCAAACCGTTGCATGATCTAAAGAAAATATACATTCAGAAACTGCAACTATATCTTTTGATCTCCCTTCCAGACCCTCAGACATCACACTCCTCCAAATGCCTTCTACAAAGAGCCCACCATGTACAAATCCCTGGATCCTTGGAAACCACTTGGGTCTCCTTACCTTATGGAGGACAGCAATCCTGACAAGTACTTTATTTCAGGTATAGTGGTGTTCACTATTCCTGAGTAATCTGCGGGATTTAAACCTGCAACCTCCAAGTAGAAAGGAGGTGGCTCCAGTCACTACACGACAAGCTGCCTCCTATTCATTTACTTTTCTCCAGTGACTGACTTGTTAAACTGCTTAGGTATTTATCAAGCATATTATAGCAGGAAGTGGGATTCCTAGTTGCAACCTCCCAAGTCCAGAGGCAGCAGCTATAACCACTAGATCATCTGTTACCCGATTATTTTAATACCATCTGTAATTTTAATTTTACATTGTTAAACTTGATGTAATTTTACAAGGGGCCCTTGGCAATTTCTGCACAACTTGCAGAACTGTTAAATTAGGCTTTTAAAGTTCAAACAGTAACATGGTGCATGTCAGGTGTACAGATGGCTAAGAATTTATCTTTTGGTTTTTGCTGCTACTGGACACAAACGGTTTAGCTTGCTCACACACAGGTTTTACCGGATATGTACCCAAGTCCCGTTTCCTCATTGGTATGGGATACCCAGTCACCACAAACAAAGCACTGATTCAGTTCAACAGTGAGAAGAGAAGCCGCAATAGCAACACACAGTTTCCCCGGAAGAATGAATCTTTTCTGCCTCCTGTTGTGAACATCTACTCCACCAAAAAGGGCTTGCTACCATCTTACACCGGGCATGTGCCAGGTAAGATCACAGTAGTTCTGTGTTTTGTAAAGATGTTCTTTGTTAATGAAGTTCACCTTGATCTCCTGGATGACCCTCCAGATAAGAGGCATTCAAGTTATACAACACAATCATTGGACAAAATTTTTTGTGACCCTCCACACGTGATGTATAGTTTTATTTGCTTGTGCCCATACTGTTCATTTAAACCTCAAAATTTCTCAAACAAATCTCAAAATCAGTGCTACTTATTTGGGTTAAAATGTTACACATAACTCAATGTGAATAAATTCTCAAATAACTACTGTTTCATTTACATTTAATGATGGGTTACTAGAGCACCTGCATAAAAAGGTAATGCTGAAAAAAGGAAAATATTAACATTTAATCAGGTTTTTGTTGAAAAAATTCCAAAATCCACTGTATTCTTTTTAAAGGGCAGCATGGTAGCAATTGAGTGTAAGTTTGAATCAGCCTGTAGGGAGTTTTCATGTTCTCTCCATATCAGAATGGGTTTCTTCCAGGTGCTCCAGTTTTTTCCTACAGTCAAAAGACATGACCTGCAAGTTAATGGGTCACTCTGAATTACCCTTAGTGTGTGAATGGGTGTGTGTGGTCATGCTGCAATGGACTGGTGTACCATCCAGGGGCAGTTTCATTGCTTTCAGGATAGGCTCTGGACCACTGCAACCTTCCTCAGGGTAAATGGTTAATGACCATGGATGGATTATACTTCTTCATTGTTTCTACAGGGTACAAGTTCAGATATGGCCACACTTTTGGACAGCTTACCCAGAATTCCCTAGACCTTCAAAGGCAGGCAGACGACTGAGCACAAGAAAGTTGCTATTGTAAGCTGCTGAAGCATGGAGAAAAAAAAGAAATCAGTGGGGTCTTATCACTGTGGAATCAGGTCAATTAATTTTTCAATTGCCTGGTTTTTTAAGGATTAAACACTGAAATACTGTAGATCATAACCGGTAGGTGGTTGATTTACCAATTACTGTACAGCATGTCGCAAGTGACGTATTTTATGTTTTCAAAAGTTGTTTCATTATCAGTTTGGTGTCACTGGTCGTCCGTTGGATTATTTTTCATCAGTAAATTTACTTAAGGTTAAAGAAATATTTTAACTTGTCAGCTGATAAAATATTCCATTTCATTTTTGGTGTAGGAATCAAACATTAAATATAATTAATTCCAGTTTCTGCTACATTATAAAACTAACAGATGAACGTTGTTATTGTTGTTACAGTGGCACTATTAAGTTGCACTTAACACAGTAGAATGATTTTCTGTTGCAGACACTTAAATAAGAGTTAAGAAATTAGAAACAAAGAATATCCATTTATGCTATTCCCATTGCGTTATTAATATATTGATGTCACACGCATAGCATGGCCAAAAATAAAACATTGATATCACCTGGGAATATGGAGGCCCCAGTCCTTCTCCATCTCTCGCTTCATAGCTCTGGACAGGTCTGATCGTCCTTCTGTAAACAGAGGGGGTGCCATGTGTGATGTCAGCAAGGAGTGTGCTACACTACTTAATGGTGACACTAATTCAGATTTAACATCATCCAGACTATCCATTTTCTTCAGTATTATGAGATGAGCTTCCATGCTACTCACTGTCTTTCATCCAAGAAAGTCATTTAGTGAAAGACTGGTAGGTTCAATACACCTGCTTCCACATTTGCCACAACATCCATAGCAAAGTACCAAGACAATAAATGGGGACAATTTCCTTTCTTTACCTCCTCCTGCAGAGTTTACTTGACTTCCAGAAGGTTTGATCATTTTTGTTGCCCTTGGAGTAACTTATCTGTAGTTCTTCAAAAAGTGGTCTCTCAATCTCAGTACAGAGAAGAAGAAAAACTGGGTACCTGGAGCAAAGCCAAAGCTAAGTGGCCATTTTTCTTGTAGGCTATGTGACTTACTTGAAGATCTTTTTGCCAATAATAACTGTCCTGAGATGTTATGTAAAAGTGAAAAAGGATTCAAGGTTAAACACAACTCATGCAATTATCTGTGACATACCTTTATCACAGTTTTAAAAAATGAAAATATCTGTTACATAAAACAATACCTTTGTGCCCAGTCAAATATTGAGGGTAAATGATATGTCCCATTTTTGGAGAACACCAGAAGTTGTATTTAAAAATGATTTATTAAAAAAAAAAAAAAAAAATTATTCATGACTAGACAATAATCACCCAGAGGCCACAAATTGTTAATTTCAATACACAAAAAACCATTAATCAGTATGTGACTTGTTTAAAGTTCAGTTCATTTTCTCTCTAGTTAAGTTATATAAATAGAAATTCACAACCCTTGGTCTAGATTTTTTGCTATACAACATATGCAATCTAATTTTAATTGATACATACTGTGCTAGAATTCACATTAAAATAACAGTAAACAAATGACACATTAAAAAAGCTTTCGCTTCATGGCATGAGGTATACAGCTACACTTGCAAATCCCATGTGAAGTTGTGCTAAAAGCAACATGCCTCTCCCATTTAGGCAATCATAGTGCAGCATGCAATTAGTGAAACATGGCCATAATGTGCAATCATTTTTAATGGCTAGAAATAAACATAGAAAACATGATGGCTTTTGAAAGGTTTTGATGGCCAATGAAAATTTGGCAAAAGCCAGTGTAAATATTAAATCTTTACACTATATTGGTGCTCGTGACAGAATGTCAAAGTAGGCAAAAATACAACCAGTTAAACCTTACCAGCCAAGTGATTAGCACCAGATTGTGGATTTAACTGAGAGGAGGACATCTGTTAATTTTAAGTAGTTTAAAGTGTTTGGCTGAAGAGGTACATTTAAATAATTTCTAGACTAAATATCTTAAAGCATGGACAGAAACATAAACCACACCTGAACAGGATTGCAAAAAAAATTCCATCTGATTAAACCACTGACATCAGTCAATGATACAATTTTTTTTGGGGGGGGGGGGGGGAA
>UFQX01000013.1:438273-509774 GCA_900497675.1 Arapaima gigas
ACTAAAACAAAACATGCTACTAAATTTTTGGCACAAATAACCATTTTAGTATTTTTTGTAATTTTTCACAGTTTTATAAATTCATCCACTGCAATAAACAGTGTGACTAACACAAAGATATAATTAAGGCCTTTGGACAGGATACAACAAATTCAGAAGTGATTTACAGGAATGTGAGGTAGACCACTAACTGCTCATTCCACTGGGTCTCTTTAGGGTCTAGACTGTTCTGAAACACATCACAGCCTGTCCTTCAGCCTGTGCCCCTCCCTTTCCAGCATAGCCCACTCCATCAGAAATACAGAATGTCCAGGAATGATGTAGTTGCATTTGAATAAAGCTATATGACATTAAGAAATGTGTTACCCTAAAACAGTGTAACAGAATTAGTCAACTGCTCACCACCAATACTTGCAAATACTAACTGCAACCAAAAATCAGACTTGCTTCCCACTGGGGAAGATTGAAAGTGAAGCCAACTAATTACTAAATGAAACACGCATCACCTTAATTTTGTCCACATATTTCCTGCTGAAAAACGTTTGGGAAATTTTTCAGGCCTGAACCACACTTAAATGATTGAGTAGTAAAATATTAGTTGACTAATCTTTCACAAAAAAATACTTTGAATTCTACAGGATATACAATTATATATGTTATTGAAAACTTCTGAAAATGAAAAAGTACTCAGTTCAAGGTTAAATACACTTCTTACCATTTCAAAACCTACTTTGCCTAGTATTCAGGGAAACTAAATGTGAAACAAGAAATAGGGGCAGTGACAAAGTAACACTGACAAACATTAACTTCAACTGAAAGGAAAATATTTGTTTTAAAATGACCAAATACATCCTAGAGTTCTTAATAATTACACATAGTAAAAGCTTTCTAGTCATGAAGATGTCTTTTTTAAAAAATATATCAATTTTTATCTTCATTTTGATCTATGCAATACAATTATCCTTCACTTACAAAAAAACAGCTTTTCCAGTAGTGATGTATGGTGTTCATATGTACTGTAATACTAAATAAGGGATTCAGTTGCCTATTGTCAGCTACATAAAGCAATACCACTTAGCAGCAAAATCAATATCCAGCTTCACATTTACCTAGGTGTAAGGCATACAAACAAAAGTAAGGCAAACTATAGGGTATATGCCGTTTACGTGTTTTAAATGCTTGAAAAGAAAATGTAAGAATTTTTTGACTGACAGAGAAGGCGTGTGTGTGTGTGTGTGTGTGTGTAAGGCAATTTTGGGTTTACAAACTGCACAGTCAATGCAGTGACAGTGGTAGTGGCAGTACAGAAGCTGGAGGAGTCAGACTTCAGGAGAAAACCTTTATCCTTTAAGGCTGTCCTCAGGGACCTTTGCTTTTCCATGGACTCCCATAGACATTTAATGGCAGATATTATAACAGGTATCCATTTCACCAAGATCTTCCATCACCTGCCCTCCTCAACTGAGCGCATCTCAGACTTGAGCTTGACAAACTCCTTGGCCACCTCATCATTGGTGCGCTGTGAGAGGATGCGGAGCACCGTTTGGCCAGTTTCATCCATATGCACTCGCTGGCCAAGGGGACACCAGCACGCACAGCTGCCCCGCTCAGCCACATCCCGCAGCTGCATGACAGCAATTCCCACCACACGGTCTGCCCGGCCAAAGCAGTAGTCCTTCACACACACCTGCAACTCATAGCACTGTGGCCCATCTTCGTTGCCCAGAATGCTGCAAGTAACAGTGTTGCTTCAGTTACAGCTTTCCTTCATTTCTGTCACCACACAGTTTTGCTAATGATACCATCAGCAATTTGTGATTGAGTATGGATTTCACATACACTTTAATATTGCTAGTTTTAACAAAAGTGGGAAAATAAAAGTGAAAGTAGAGACAGTGGCACAGAGTAAAGCGAGATGGAGGTATAGAGACAGGAAATCCATGGATAAGTAATTAGAATACAATAAGTCTATAAGATGCATTCTGTGAGATTTGGCTTGTGTTAAATAAATTCAACCAAATTCTAGATGAGCAGAAGCTAGTGAATAAAAAAAAATTAATACTCACAAGTGGAATGTCTCATTGAACTTGGGTGCCCAGCTATTGTTTTTAGACTTTGTGGTGAACTTGCGTTTTTTATCACTTAGGTGGGGCCCAATCATGGTGACTTCCACAAATGGGCGGAACATTCCAGAAGTTTGCCACTTCAGGTCGTTGGCTGCCACAACTGATAGATATTAAAAAAGGGAGAGAGTAGGAAAAAGACAACAGGTAATGGTCATGGTTCTGTAGTAAGAGCAACCAGAATCCTGGGAATGATGCAAGCTCACCTTTCACTGTGACCTTATGCTCCCCAGTTCCAGGGTGAGTAAAGAGATCCACCTGTATGGAGACCTCTCCCACCAGTTTCTCCACTCCTGAGCCTACAGACATGCACACAAGCAATGCATGCGCACAAAGAAAATGATGTCTTGTTAAATTTGGCTTCTATCAGTTGTACTGAATAAGTGGGGATCAAAACATCTCAGCTATTATATTTGTGGTTTACAAGAAATCTTATACAGGTTCATAGTTCCTTATCTCAAACTCTTGGGGCCAGATGTATTTCTGAATCCAGGTAATAGTGGTCATAACACTCCCAGTGGGGCACATATGTCTGGAGGAAGACTTATGAATATTTACACTTACCTTCAGTGTTCTGTTTTCCATTGTATATTCTAGATGATTTCATTACCAAGAAATCTGTCAGTGCCTTATGTTCACTTATTCATTGTCAAATGCACTCAATCAACATGTCATCACGATCTTCATTTTTTGTCCCATCTATTGTTATCCTATTTTTCAATGGTTTTTGGTCATCTCTGTCACTGTAAAATTACAACTTGTCTTTCTGTTTCTTTAAATCATATATGGTAGTTGTACCTACACCATATTCTTCAGTAAGACATCTCATAGACACACAACAATCAAGGTTATGCAGTAACCTTTCTGGACTATTGATGATGACACAGGCTTCCTTTTCTTCTTCCTTTTCTCTAACTACCCATAGGGGTATATTCAACTCATTTTAACAATTTAATTAAATTTTTATGGTCAAATGTAGGGAAGTGAGAACTTACCATAAAAACTTTTGGTTTGTAAAGCTTTTCAGGTATTAGAATATAATTTAATTCAATTTAGTTTCTCTTTGTAGCATGCTATTGCCACACAGTAATACATTGTGGACAAGGGATTGTTGACCTACTATATTATCAGATGCAGCTGTGTATTGATACCTTATAAAATATCAAGACTGTACCTTCATGTTGCATATTGCCCATATTTTTTACATGCACAAATTAAATCAAAGCTCACCTATACCTTGGTATTTGAGCTTGGTTTCTGAGTTCTCGATATAATATTAAGCACATCAGAGAAATAGTCAAAATTCACATGTGTGAGCTACTAACAATTACTACAATTTCAAATATCCATGGCCAGACAAAACACTTGGTTTCACATTGTACTATCAATAAAACATGCAACTCAAGCTGAACTCTAAAAAGGCAAATCACACATAAAATAACGTTTGGTATTTAATACTGCAATAAATAATAAATATTCTACATAAAAAAGAATTTCTAAGTCAGCTTTATTCTTATAACTACTTATATAGCTCTGCACATATGCTGTTCTATATACACACACACACACACACACACACACACACACACACACACACAACAACAACAACTGTACACAAACACCTTGTAAAGTAAATATGAGTACCCTGGGCATGCTGTGTGGTGACAAATGTTCTTATCAGGGCATCGGTGGTCTGGGTGTAGAGAGAGAGTGCATAGCGCAGGGATGAAAGCTCTGGACTTTTCTCCAGGAAGGCCTTTTTCAGTCCGTTTCCTCCAGCATGAAAGTATTGCTGCCAACCAGTCACAAAACAAAACAGTTTAGAAACTGTCTAATCAGACTGTTAGCACAGTGTATTCATGAGTGTGTACTCTAATACTGACTCCCTTGATTCAAAACACCTGTATAAGATCATGATGCAAGAAATATCAAACCAAATACTAAGATATCGCTTCATTAATCACATTTGCAATGTATTAGTTGTTAAAGAATGCATTTGTTGAAATGTTTTATGTATAACAGGGATGGAAGCATTTTCATAGTAGATGCTCAAAAAAATCAAAGTAACATCCAGGGGCTGTATATGTAGCTATGTACCTATGTTCTGGAACCAAGCTACTTTATCCTACAAACTCATAACTATCAATGGACAATTTGTAAAACATGAGAATCATTTGTGACCCTTGGTAATGATTTTGTCTTAAAGTCTGCATGTCGTGCAAGTAGCTTTTACAGTACACTTTACACAGTAAGCAGTATGGGATATATTTTACTAATATTCTGTTTCATGATTGCTGTTCCATCACATTTGTGCAGGGTCTACATATTAAACTCATAAATAAAGTGTAAAATGAGGTCAAAAAGGTAGAAAAAACTAAAAACAAGGTAATAAGGTTTGAGAAGTGTTTATGATAGAATACAATATTTAAAATGATCAATAAAAGGGCAGTTACCCACCACAACTCTCAATGAACTGTTCTTTACAGCAAATTGTCTATATTTTAAATTTCTGACTTCTCTTATTCTTTTGTCCTAAATTTTGAGCTAAGCTGCATGATTCCTTTGCAACTGTGCAACTTTCTGCTGTACAACACAGTTGCTATGCAACTACTTGGCATCTTTGCTATGCAAGACAGTTGCTGTGCAACTTTGTGCTGAACAATGGTTCCAATGAATAGAGTATTTTAATTCGTTTTGGTACATGTGTCATACTTAGTTTTGTATTCTGAATAATTTAAGGTTACAAATTACGACATCACTTAGGTAACAGAGGTGGGCTGAAGTTTGCAAAGAGCAGTGGCAACTGTAACATTTTTGTCAGAGCAGGGACTAATTGATATGACTTTATATTTTAAAAGTATTTTTATAAGAAGAAATTAGTAACTTTAGTAAGAAATTAGTAATTCTGCATGATTGCACAGTTGTTCATTTGTTCTTGATATATTTCATGTGACTGTACACAATTTACTCTCCCATAAAGAAATACAGCCTATTACAGTACGATAATTATTGCCTGCAAATAAATACCTGCATGTTGGTTTGTTGGCTCATGCTATGATGTGGAAAGTAGCTAAAACAAGTAAAACCTGTGGGCATATTCACTTTGCTTATAGTGTTAGCTTTTTTTCATCAAACTTTTATGGTCAACCAGACCTCACTTTCAAAATTATTAAAGATGTATAAAATGTGTAAAATATCAGTTTTTCTTAGCCCATGGCAAGTTTTCATATTGCATAATCTCTATGCTTGAGGATCACTTGCTATTGCTATTGTTGTGCTGGCATTGTTAACAATTTTAAGCTCTGACATTACATACACTCCTTCTGCATGTTGTGGTCACTATTCATGTATAGCATATACATGTAAATATATGCATACTATTTAGCCTGACATTACAAAGGATTTATTTTTGACGTTGGAGTAGAAGTAGCTTATTATGTTATGGTATCTGTGGAGCTACAACTCATGGCTGCCATTCCCTGTGTTGCCTCACCTTTATCGTGTCCAACGCCACATCCATAATTGCACACTGCTTTGGGGTTAGGCTTTTAGCCTCTCCTGAAACCATGTGATCCTGAAAAGCCAATTAGCAGAAAAGGGAATCAAAAAGTAGTTTAAAATTGTAGCCCTAACTAAAATGACCAGCAGAAATGGGACCTAATATAATACAACTTTCATCCCCAGATTTAATTGTGGCTTAGGTTCTGTTAAAAACATTACATAAAGCTACAATGACAAATATTTGCCTGTAAAACATTTATTTATTTATTTATTTATTAAATAAGTAATTCCTCATTATCCAAACCTAATTCCTCCCAGAAAATGAGTCAGAGAACAAATTCCTATTTCCCAATAGTTTATATTATTATAATTATTTAAATGTTGAAATTACAACAATAAAATGTATTTGTTTAATCCTTTTTGAAACTTATCCAAAACTGGAAAAACAGGAACCTCAGTCCCTTAGTTGCATAAATTTTGAACCACTTAGGACTTCACTGTGGTATACTTTTAATTTTAATAAAAGAATGGCCAGACAAGGGTGGCACAGTAATGCAGTGCATCTTAGCTGTTTGGGTGTGGGGGAAATCTGCCTTAGTCTGTGAGGTGTTTGCTCTTCCCATGATTGCATGAGTTCATTTCTGGGTGGTCTCACAGTCAAAACTCCCATGTTTCATGTAGACTGGTTGCTCTAAATTGCCTGTATTGTGTGAATGTGTGAGTTAACGTAAGCCCAGTTACTCAGTCCAGCGTATACCCCGATTAACCCTGCTCCCTGTGCTTCTGGGACAGGCTCTGGACTATGGTAAGTGGTTACCAATAGTGAGTGAGTTAATAAATTAAATCTTTTTGGATACTTTCAGTAGAAGTATTCCTTAACACAAATCAGGTAAACAAAACCGAGTCAACTAATTACTGCACAATTGGTTAAAAATATGTGTATTATATTATGTTTGCACTGAATCATTTACATATCCCTTCTATATTAACTTTAAATTTTTAATATTACCTATTTTATATTTATCTATAAAATATCTATTGTCTTTTTATATTATAATCTTTAATCTTTTTATCTCTATTTATTTATCTTTATATTAACTTTTTATTTATTTCTTCATATTTACTTTTTCTCCCTATTAAGTGTACTGTGCACCATGGACAATGAGGAACTTCATCTTGTTCTCCCTTGTATACCTGTTGTATACGGAAGTAGAACAAACAGTTCTTAATCCCTGATTCTCTTGGTTCTTGAAATTGCACTGAAATTGTGTTAAATGAACAGCTCAGCTTCGTATTATTAATTAGGAACACAGCACAGAGCACAAAACTATAAAACTCATACAATGGGTTTCCAAAAATTAATTCCTATTCTTTATCACAAAATATTTCTACCACATTTGACATACCTCTAATCTATCATCTTTAGTACTTATACAGGATAGCCAAAGCCATCTTACATGTTAAAACATTGAGCCATTAAAAGTACTGACAGCCAACATTTCATTTCTGAAATGTGTGGCAGACTTACAATACCTTGAGTTTGGAAAGCTGGCCTAACTCTTTTGCTGCTGAGAGAATCATCTGGGCTCCCTGCAGAAAAGAGTGAGATGCACTAAGAATGTTAATAAAGAAAAAGAGGACAGGATCTAGAGATAAGAGAAAATTCTTATCTCTGCAGTACTAGTTTGATTCTTAGGCAGGTTAGGTGTTTATTTCAGCCAGGGTGGACAGCATCAGATCATCTGTAAACCCAGAAAGGTCAACGGCAAAAGGTCAAGATTAATGGTACATCCATAAGTTAGTCATGACCACCTACCTATCAGGGTCACTGGACAGCATATGTAAACACACTGTGTACACTACCCCTCCCACCTTGTCTGCGCTGAAGATGGCATCTTGAGTGATACTAAAAAGTCAGCAAGTAAACTATTCAGCCCTGCATGTGCCTAAAAATCAAACAGCACCTGAAAAGCATAGTCAATTTCGCTATTAACACTATTAGATTTCATAGTACATTTTTTAAAATTTTTGTATTGAAACCACATTCTGATGACAGGTTTTATATCCACATGAGAAAAGTTTATGACTGACTGAAGTGTCACTGCTCTGGGGCAGCACGATGGTCTTCTCCAGGCTGTTCATTACAATCCTCCACAGGTCCTTCAGTACTCGCTTTAGTACAGTCTTCTCACACACGGTGGCAAAAAGCATCAGGCTGAACAGACAGATACACCACAGTTACTCATCCTTGTAAGTCAACCAGATAATACAGTAGCTACAGATGAATGAAGGAAAACTCAGGATCAAAAAGGTAATGGACTTCCCTCCACATAACGATCACTCATATTGAACTTGCAGTTACAAGAACAAGTAATTTGTGCCCTAAAATTCAATCAAGCACATAAGTTGTCTCAGCCACGTGCCTGCTCAAATGCATCTCTCAACAATCTTGAGACAAACACCATAACACAGGCTGAAGCAAACACCATAATAATAAAACCAAAAATAATATCAAACCCAAAGACAGCAGGACATTGTTCAAGTACGCAAACAGAGTAAACAGTGGAGACCAGGACTCACTTTCCATCCAAGAAGTCCATAAGAGGACGAAGCACATTGTCTGAATCAGCCTCTACAGTGTTGCGACTATTGGCATTGACAGGGCCCTTGATCTGGTATAAGAGGTCAGCCATCTGCCTCAGACAATCATCAATTCGGCTCTGGAAACTGAGTTTGAGGAAAGACACTGTACAATTTTGCATCCATAAGGTGGGTCTATGCTATTTTAACCCAAACTGACAATCTATCACACTACACCAACACATATACTAGCATAAATATAAGTCTCCCAAATGAGGCAGCAAGACATAGTTTCATGAAACACTGAACTATGAACACGACACTTGACATAATTAATGCCTTGGCTTAACCTTGTAAAGTTACAGTAAAATTTATTGCAAATGTCAATGCAATGACATTAAGGCAAAAAACAAGTTATGTTTAATGGTTCTTAGATTACAACAAAGATGAAGTGTATAATAAAACAATACTAACTGAGAAAAGCAAAAAAAGATTTCACTAAAAAGGAAAAACCAGACTGAATGACAGAAGCTTGCAATGAGGTTTTTTCCCCCAATTAAGAAGCTAAACAAACTGTTCTGGTAATAGTGTGGAAAAATTCCCCTACCTGTTTCCAAACATGGCACTCAGTTCATCCAGTACATTGTTCAGCTTCACCTGCAGTTCATTCAGGATGTCACTGGCTTCAGGGTCCAGCTGTCAGCACACAGACAGCAGCAGAGAGCTCATGTAAAGGCATGAATTGGTATGCAATGTTAATTTCATAACCAAAATGGCTATCTCAGTGGAACATCCTTAAATGCATCCAACATCAAAAAATACTTCTTAACAGCTGTAATGCTTCCCTTGGAGTGGGTCCTCACACCTGCTGGTTAACAACATAAAAGGTGAAGATGGCCTTTTTTGCATAAAATTCAAAATGTGCCTCCAGGTGACCCACTGCTAAACATCAGTTTGGTGAAACTGCATCACTCTGTCAGATTGCTAGATGACTCGCCCAGCCTGTGACTGACCAGTGTAATAACATTCCCTCTACTGGCCTCTACTGTCCATCCCAATGATGAACCAGTAGAGTAGGTTTCATTTTCTAAGTGGATGGTGCAGCTATGGCAGAGGATTGGATTTGTTATGATAGACAGCTCCCCACTGTGTGCCCCTGCCTTAGCAGGATAATGGTGACTAGGCTGCTGGCAGTTGAGATGGAATCAGTGAGGACAAGTCTGAGGAATGACATTTAGAGAATAATGACAGAGAGACTTAAGGCTTTTCTGTAGCTGACCACTTGCTCTGTCAATGTCTGCTTTGTGCTTCTATTCTATTTGTTTTATATTTGTTTTAGCAAAAAAGTTCCACTTTAATCTCATCAGAAGACAAGACTTTCTGCCACATCTTTGAAGTATTTTCTAAGTGATGTTTTGCAAATTCTTTGTGGCCAAAGCCATGTTTTTTCTGCAACTCAGTCAAAGTGACAATTGGCATCAAAGTAGCCTCTTGGACAAGTACCATTCTTGGTCACGCTATGTTCAGAGAGATGACCTGATCTAGGGGAAAGGGAAGCTTAAGTTTTTTTAAAGCAGAAAATGCAATGGTTTCTATAAAATTTGACTGTTGGTTGATGGAGGTATAACTGAATGCCAAGGGTTTACAGGATGTAAGTAAGAGGAGAGGGTTGTTTTGGATACTTATGGGGGCTTCCTTCCACCCCCCAGGAAACCCATTTGAAGGATGGGGGACTAAAAATTGTTTGGTGGTGTGGAAGGGAGACTGCTGTTGGATCTTCATTAGATACTACACAGGAGAATTCATGACATCATTGCAGTACAGTGGTTGATGTGTTCATCTCTGGGGGAGACACTAAAGTATCAGTATTTGACACAAATGGGATACTTTTACTTATTTTTGAATTCTGCAACACTTTTTGGAAATAACAAGTAGTAACAACACATGACCTACTAATCATAAGAATGCCTCCTACTGCAATACCCATGCTATCATTCTTATCTTCTATATTCAGCTTTGTAGCAAAAAATTGAAACAACAAGGAGATGTACTGATTATACTGAAGTCAGTTTATTATATAAGCTTCTCACCCTGTCACACAGGGTCATGCCAGCAATCTGCAATAAAAACATCATTTCAGACATTTGTAACTACAATATTTTTAATTTTGGTTACTTCCATAGGTAGAGACCATAGGTGGGGATGTCAACATGGATTGAGTGGGAAACAGAGCTTTGTCCGAAAACGCAGCTACTGGTTCACCACCCATAAAATTGGTGATACAGCACCAATCTGCCTTTCAATATTCCACTCTCCTGTTCCATTACTGGTGAAAAGGACCCCAAGATATTCCGCTAGGGGCAGCTGTCCCACCCCATTTGGAGTGGGCAATCGAGTATTTTCTGAGAGGACAATGACCTCAAACTGATTTTCATACCTGCTACTTCATACTTGGCAGCAAATCATTCCAAAAGTCACTATCAGAAGAGGCCAAAAGGAGAACATCATTTGCAAAGAACAGAGATGCAACCCTGAATTCAAGGGGCTGGCATGAATGGCAAAGGAACAGTTAGTATGTACAATATTTAAAAAAAGACTATTTCACATCTGCAACCAACAGAGACCACCAGAAGGCATCTGCCATATCCCCCTCAAAAGTGCAAGTGAATTTTTTAAATCCTTTTTCCCTAAGGACTGAACCACTTTATACACAAGGGTTATGACAACAGTAAAGATTAGAACTCAGTAAGCATAGACTACATATAAGTCAAACATCAAGACAGTGCAACTGATTTGGATGTGAGTATCTCTTACCCTTGTGTTCACTGAACACTTTTCATGAAACACAATTATTCCATTTCAAGAAATTATAAACACCACTCAGTGAGTTGTACCTTTCAGCTACAAACAAGCATGTGCACCATAGATGCAGGCAATATATGAGGCTACCTAAAACCTTATTTGAGTCTCTTGCAAGACCTAAAATTCACAGTGATTATGGCTAAGTAACAAAATGACAATCAAGCACGGCAAATATACACTATCTGAGCTACAAAGCACTGGCCGGGTCAAAAAGGTAAAAAGGTCAAAAGTTGTACTTAGTACACAAGTACTGTTAGTGCTGTCAGACAGCTGAACAATACAGAAAGCATAGGCAAGTGGACAGGGAAAAAAGAAAACAATATATATGTTGTCAAACCTCATTACCCCTATATTACTAATGTGTGCAGCACATTAGTGTGTGTCATTAAAAAAATTTTTTTTAAATCAATTTTTACATGTTCATTTGCTCACATGTAACAGTTACTCCTTTGGTCAAACACAAGGCGGCACAGAGACCAACGTGCGCACAGGCCGCAGTGACGTGCACACAGTAATAAATTATATACCAAGAAACATACCTTTAAATTTATTTAATTTAGTACATTTTTGTGTGTGTATGTGTGTGTGTGCGTGCGTGCGTATGTGTGAGTAAGTGAGAGAGAGAGAATATGCATCAATGTGTGTTATTATTATTATTTGTGTGTTTCAGTAAGAAAGTATGTCTGTGTGTATAGTGTGTGAAGCAGCCATGTTTCTATGTGGATCCATCAGTGTCATGTATATCTGTGTGTGTGTGTGTGTGTGTGTGTGTGTGTGTGTGTGGTGTGTGAGAGAGAGAGAGAGAGAGAGAGAGAGAGAGAGAGAGAGAGAGAGACTGAAGTGGCCAGTTTGTCTTGCTGACAAATTAGATGGGATTTGCCTGAAGGAGGGTGTGTGAGAAGTACCTGTGCACCACATTTCAATTTCGTAGCTTGAAAAACACAGCCATGCATAAACAACAGACAGAGACTGAGCTTTAGAGATAAAGCGATACTAAAGGGAATGTTGAGGGTTTGAATGTGTTGGGTGAATGATTATGTTTCCTTGACACTAAACTGTGGCAGATGTGCTTTGTCACAGTAACAACAGCATACAGACTTGGGAACATTTTAAAACATTAAAACAAGAAGAAAGCAAAACCTTTAAAACAAAGCGAGAAAAATGCATTTGTCTCAATATACAAAAGCCAGAATAAAAGCCACAACATATAAGTCTCCAACACTTTAATCTCTCCTGACCTGTTTGGCACCCATAGACTCAAACATCTTCTCCAGCTGGACACGGAGTTGCTGAACGTTGTTCATGAGGACACAGGCCTGCCAAGAAGGAAAATAAAATGAGCTACATTTCCAGGATCAACAAATGTTTTCCAGTTGATGCAATAGCACAGTAATGAAATCTGCACTCACTATCTTTCCCTTGTCACAGTAGGTAGAGAAGCTCTTGGTCAGAATAGCACAGTACTGCAGCAGGACTTTGGCAATGGTCTGGTGGATGAAAAATTAGGTTCAGCTTTAAATAATCACCCTCAAATAAATAGAACAAACATTGTTATGGTGGCTATTCCTCTCTCTTACTCAGCAAACATCTGAATGGTATTTAAAATTACATTTATGCCTTGAATTTGGCTTACTTTGGTCACTAAATTTGGTGCTTATGGGCAAGTTTCTTGATATTCTGCATCATCTGTATAATTTTAATAGCTATTATGTAGTACTATCATGCAGAAAACAATTTTCAGTAGCATGAACATATACCCAAATATCATAGTCATGCATCTTATCTCTAAATAGCTCTATAGCTCAACCTCTGTGTGTCTGTTCTTTATGTATGGCTTTATTTTTCAAAGCAGATATAAAACACATAGGTATTTCTCATGCTTTGTGAGGTTTTTGCATAGTCAAACATACACAGTGCTGCACACAAATAAGAGACATAAGTGGTAAGGTGATGGACCCATGTGCCACTTCACTCACACACAGTGCTACAGCTATACACATCAGTGGCATGCGTCCAGACAGAGCCCACCTAATTCGTCAGGATGAGGATAATCAGGCCACTTCACAGATACACTGGAACTAATGTAAGGGTAATAAAGTTTGCTGACATATTTTATTACTTTTCTCTTTCCTACCTTTCCACTGGACTTTGACCCTAGCTTAGCGTTCCCTGCAGTGTTTTTTTGCTTACACTATTTCCACAGTATGAAGTTTAAAAAAAAAAAAAAAAAAAAAAAAAAAAAACACCTAATAACTATTCTTCTACAGAGGAAACCCAGGCAGACATGGGAGAACCTGCAGACACCACACAGACTGGGCTGGATTCAAACCTACACCCAATTAACCCAAGGACTGAGGCAGTAGCACTACTCACTATGCCACTGACTAACCCCCTATGGTCCACTACGTCACAAATACTGCATTTGATTGACTCAAACTAAAATAATTCAGGGAGTAAATTCAACAATTGAACTACATGATTATTCAAATGACTTCTGGAATATATCGTGACCCTTCTGAAATTTCTTAGCGATACATGACAACTTCTAAATAATCATTTCCCCCTCGTAGTGTGTTATGTATTTGTATTTACAATTTCTCATTATTCTATTCTGTCAGTATGTTGCTGAACCATAATTATTTATGTTCTTTTTTTAATAAGTCATTAAAAATTGTCAACCAAAACCAGTAAAGATCTGTTAATATTGAATTCAGTTGTTTCTATAGAGCACCAGGGTGCCAATAAGTAAAATAAGCCTGATTGTAAGAATTCCCTGCTTTCATGAAAAGAAATATAAAGAATAAAATGAAAAAGTAATGTAGAAAGTATAAAAGAGGAAATGAAAGAGCAGGCTGTGTTCTACCTTGGCAAAGCGGCAGCTATAGTGGGCCATGATCTTAGGGTCAGGGCAGTCCAGCTTTTTAATGATCTCAAAGCTTTGATTAAGCTGAGTAAAGACATCCACCACTGAACAGGAGAAGAGGGCATGCTCGGATGTTTGCTGAAACTGAGAAAAAAGAAAAATCGGTTAACTGCTTCCAAATATCACTCTCTTAGGCAATCAGGGCACAAAATGTTAAAAAAGGCCTTTTACGCACGCCATCCTTCTTGTCTCTTTCAAAAGCTCCATGCATAAATTCCATGGAGACATCCTCGTTCTCATCCAGCCATTGCAACACGAACTGTAAGAACCACCTATTGGTTTTGTGTACACATACAAAAAAAGAAAAAGCCATAAAATTGCAAAGCAGATCAATGGAAAATGTACAAAAAATTACATGGATTTACAACAACACAATGAACAGAAGGAAGGTGACTCACGATGGGTATTCTGGAACAATCCCTTTGAAGGCAGGAAGGTCCCTGACGTACTCATTGTAGAGCCACTTCACCTTGAAGTGTAGGTTCATATAGTCTGCACTCTTGCACAGTCTGTGTTTCTCATGCTCTGATACAAAAAAAGCAACTTATTGGATTAAAACTTAACATTAATAACTATTCATATAGCATCTTTCATACACACTGATGCCCGAGGTGCCCCACAAATCCCTAAAAACTTGTACAGCTGTAGTTTAATCAACCAGCTAAAACTGTATGCTGGTCTGTTTGAGGTTGGCTTAATATACACAAAACTTAACATAATTAAAAAGTAAAAAGCAAAACTGAAATACTGCAAGAGAACCTGCAAGTGTGCTAAAAAACTGAAGCATTGGAGAATATTCAGCTTCAGGCAAAAATCCCAAGCACAAGGAAAAAAAACTGGAATGGTTCAAGACCAAAAAAGTTAACTTCCTGCAGTAGCCCAATCAAATTCCTGATTGTAATCCCTTTCAGAACCTATGGTATTATTTCAAATTTAAACTTGAACAACTTTGAGCAAATCAATGTAAATCTGATATATACTATCCCCAAAACATGTAAAGCTGTTGCTGCAGGAAAGGGTGATCCAAGTTTTAGTGTGTGGTTTAAATACTTATGCAAAGAGCATATTTGTTTATTTTTCTTGAAAATATTAGAATTTTAGTGTACCATTTGTGATTTTCTGAAAAATGTGAAAATTAAGCAACAATTTCATACTTTTACAAGGCATTGTCGGTACAGTGGGTATAGAAAGTATACTGTATATACTTGTATAGTACAACTGCTATCACAATTTGCTGTGTTGCAACGTATTTAAATTGTGTTTTTTGTATGTGGTTGACAAAACATACCAAACATTAATGAACTCTACTTTCTAATATAAAACTAAAAAACCAGAAAAATCCCGTTTTGTCAAAGTATTCACTGTTTCCTCTTTATTTAACTGCAGCAATTACAGCCTCCAGCCTTTTATGGCATGTTATAATCAGGTTTTCACTCAAAAATAAATAAAAATTTCAAAATGTTTCGTGTCAACTTTAAAACTTTCAGTCATCCAACATTTACATTATTAATTTCTTTAGAATTAACACGAACACATAATGTCTGGTAAAAAAAAAAAAAAAAAACAAAAAAAAAGTATGAGTTTGTGTGTAAGTTGACTACAAAGGATTCCAAATGCAGGTGAGCAAAAACACTCAGGCATAGCTCTTTATTGGCCATTTTTATTTATGACATGCTGGAAATACAGGTATCCCTTTGAGATATGAGTCTGACTTTGAAATTTTTCATATAATCATACAATCCCTAATGTCTTGAGTAGCAGAAGGAAATAACTTTAGAACTGGAGCAAACAAAGTTGAAATTAAATATCTAAGCCTCACCTTCCATAGCATACTTCATGTCTTGAGCAAACAGTGTCCACATGACCTCTGCACAAACCTTCCCCACATTTAGTTCCTGAGGGAACCTATGGTACAGCAGAGACAGGGAAAACATGTCTATAAGATATAATGAATTTTGAGATAGGGAAAAGTGGTAGGGAAAAAGTTTACCAATAGGCTGGTACAGACATGAATGAGTACTGACTGGTTGAGGACTGAGGTGTAGGAATTCTTGTCCTCTTCAATGATTGAAACAATCAGTGTGATGAGCTTGGGCCAGAAGTCCAGATTCTTGATGCTGGGACCTTGTTCTTCAAAAGGCAGCTCTTTGTCCTAATGGAAGTCAAACAGTGACAAACATCTTACCAAACTTTGACCATGAAACTGCTGAAAGCACTACTGCATGTACTGTAATATGTACTGGCAAAATGGAAAATGTATGGAAGATGTGCTTTTGATTTCAATTTATATCTCTGTTGAATGCATTTCGAGTTATATGGGGAAAGTATCTGTCAAATACATTTAAAAAATCCCCTAAGTGGTTCTAAAATGTAGCTACAACAATTTCATAAATATTAAAAATACACAAGAAAACAATGTATTCTTTTATCAATATCAATTTAAAGAGGATATGAAAATTTCAACTCAAAACTATATTTGCTATTGGATGGGAAGTTTTGCACTAGCAGAATCAATTTTGCTGATGTATTCGATGTATCCAATAAAACCACCAGTATTAAAGTGCTTACTTCAGACCCTAAACCTCTGAAAGTTCCTAGTTATCACCAATGAGAGATGTCTGTACACCATATGAATATTTCTCTGCTATATTGTATGATATAACTTTCCAACAACTTGATGTACAAATTGGATGAAAGCGTAAATGAGCAGGATATAGATACAGAGAAGTTCAATGGTAATAGGGTTGAAAAACAATGGAAAAACACATCAATGTTTTTGCAATTTACAGTAGTTTCAGTACCACAGCACTCACATGCCCCATTGGTTGATACTGATGGCTGTAAAGCTCCTGACAGTTGTTGAAGATGTACTCATAAGTGGAGTTTAGACATGCCTTCACACAGTCCCGAACAACCTGACTAGCTCTTGGGGGACTTTGTAGCTCCTGAACCTGGCAACAAGACAGAGAATAAAAGTAAGTGGGAAACAAAGCACACCAATTTTAATTCAGCTTTCCAAACTCTTGTCCATAGTACATTCAGGATTATTCCCTAGTTTTGCTCACACCATTTTGTTTTGCACAAAAGTATTGCACACCTTAGTCTACAGTATTGACCACAAGCCCATCCGTTGTACAGACCATAAAATTAGAGACGTTAGACAGGAAAATAGCAGAACCATCTCAATCCCCACTTTTTAGCCTGATATGAAAAATCTACAGCTCACACTGAAAACATCTGATAGCTCTAATCAGTATGAGAGAACAGGTGCTGCCACCTTTTGTTACTATCATGACAGCTCCCTGTGAGGTTACCTTCATTCTGAAGAAGGTAATGCTGGTCAAAAGGTCCACAGTGGACTTCAGGTCCTGTAAGCGCTCTTTGCTGCTGGCAGGAAAGTTGTTCTGTTGGACAGAGATAAGTGAGCCTTCCAGAAAACAAGCAACAGTCGAACAGAGGTCAAAAATAAGCTTTAGCTTAAAATACTGATTTTAAAAGCTGACAGGAACGCGCTGATTAATAAAACCAATAAACAAATTACACCATTAAAAATTTAGTTACTGTATTTCTGTTAAAAACTAATGGATCCTCTGTATGTGCTAATACAGATTCAAGAAATCATTTGATAATTTCCATCATGACTTACACGGTAGGTGGAGAGGTCAATGCGCAGAGAATTGTGCAACTGATCCAGAAGCTTAACAAAGCGTTCTTTCTGTTAGAAGAGAGAGAAATGACTTTGTGGCGATATAAAGACAGCTATAATTCTGTAAACAGAGGAATCAGAATGGATGAAAAAATATATTTTTTTTTCCCAGGGGTAAGAGGAATCTCCCAAACAACTGAAAAATACAGATTATGGAACAGTATTATGCATTGTTGCTGTCAATAAATGCCAGCATGGTCTACATTGGCCTTATAATATACTCTCATCTGTCTGACTTCAAATCTCAGCACAACTTCAGTATGGTTCTAATAGAGAATAAGGATAAAGTTAGACGATATGAATTTTCCCCTCTGACTACAAGTTAGACAAGCAGTAACGTCACAAACAGAGTGTGCATACAGACCTTGACAGATTTTATCCCCACTCCGCCCCACACACAAACACACACGTACTAAATTCAACACATTTAAAGGTAATAAGGTTACTGTCATTACTGTGTGCACATCACTACAGCTGACATGTATTGCTGTCAGTCATTCAGGTGTTTTACTGCAGGAGCTAATGGTTGTTATATCTGAGCAGATGAAATGTAAAGATTAACAATAAATTATACATTTCCTTTTCTCTCTAGCGCGCGCGCGCACACACACACACACACACAGTGTTTTCACTTGACTACACAACGGCGCACACATTACTCTCTACGCCATCTGTCTGTCTGACAGCAAAATGTTTATGTACTAAATACAAACACTTTAGTGGTAACAGTTTATAAATTGTACAATGTGTTCTTACTTTTTACTTTTCCACCACTACACCTTTTTGACCCTGGCACTGCCAGCTAGTATGTTATAAAGGAGAAATGTATTTTGTCAGGCATTTGATCAATGTGCACTGTGTGCCCTGCACTGAAAACTGCAAAAGTCCAATTCAGAGTGTAAGTGCTTAAAGTGTTGAACCAAGCAAGTAGTAAGTCAGGTAAAGAAAAAACAGTCCAGTTTGACAGGACTGATATCAGTCAATAATGTACCATAATAGGTGTCCAACTACTATGCAGCAAAATAAAGGGGCACTAAGGTACAGAGAAACACAATAAAGCTTGAAAGTTCCATGCAAGGCTGGACCCAACGGACCCAATGGAACTGTCCAGAAAGCTGGTAATCTTCTAGAACACAATTCGCTTTGTCTATGCATTCACTGCAGCTTTTTTTCATAGATCATGCCACCTTCCCCTAGTTACAAAAGAGGGAAATGGGTAAAGCCACCAAGTTGAAAAGGTGACATGAAAAACCATCCTGGTCCTTCTGCAAAAGGCTTTTTCTCAATGATAAAGCAGTAACCACAAAAATTATATCATTTGGTCAGTTGGTCAGCATGTCGTGCCTGGACTAAATAACCTTTTTAATCACCATAACTTCATATTAGCTCCATATACATTAGAAAACAAAACACAAGCCAGCCAAGACATGACTGCCTACCTTATATTCACAAATTACACAACTGTTGCAAGTTTCCAGGAATTTTGTACAAAGTACTGGCTTGTGTTAGTACTACTGTCTCAATACTCTACAATTAGTTTTGTTATTTTGTAAGAATCCCACAATGTACATTGAGTTGAATCATTAAAAAAAACACACCAAAAGACACAAAACACTAAAATTAATTAGTAGCATTAAAGCTGACATTTGTATAAATTAAGGGATATTCAGAAATGAGATGTACCCCAAAATTGGATGCAGCAAAGCGGTCACTGGCAGACACATTCATCGAGGCAGTGGTGTGGGCATAAAAAGCGTTGATGTTGGCAAGCAGGGTACTCATCACTGCAGGAACCCCAGGACACATATACTTGGAGGAAAGGCAGGCAAAGTGTCTGTGGAGTCAGAGAGTCATAATGTTGCAATAAGACATCATCAGCCACTATTATTATTATTCCAAGTATATAATACCATGTATTATTATTCTCTTTTATCATTGTTGATGTCTTTTTCCAAAAAAACCTCAGAGTACAGGCCTCTATCCATAACTACTCAGCAGTCACAGTACAGGCCTCTATCCATAACTACTCAGCAGTCATTTTAAAAAATGAATAGCTTTAAATGGTGACCATTTTAGGTCCCCTGTGGCAAAACTGAACAATCTTCATCTATAGAACAGTAGGGCAATCATGGTCTCTGCAGGTCTTTAAAAATGAATGAAAACCATTTATAGAATACCAACTGGGAAAACAAATACAGTGTCTACACTTTCATTTCTACTTTCTGTGAGAAAACAGGAAGGTTTTGGTAAGTGATGGAAAAAGACAAATAGTGATAATTATACTATTTTAAGAATGAGATGGACAAACCAAAACAAACAAGGTCAGAGGCTCAAACAATTACAAAACAGAAAAACAAGACTTACGTCATAGCCTGGTAGATGGACTCAACACCATAACGCATTGCAAACTCATCTACAATTTCCTGGGCCACATCATCAAAATACACCTTCCATGAATCATCCCCCTTAGCATCTGGAATCTTGACCACACCCTGACACAAAACATCTGTAGAATGATGGAACAAGTTCTAGAAGAGAACACAGTTCAGGTTAGAAGGCCTGACACACAGTGCTCCTGAGCAGCTGATTGGTGATGAGTGAGCCATCACCAGTACTAACAACTCTTGGACTTTACCTCATGCAAGCATGTGTACTGGACATGGTATGGTGCCACCTTCTCCTCCCCTTTGATCTCCACACTGATCTGAAGCCGAATGGCCCCAGATACTGCCGATTTGTCCGTTCTCTTCTCTGCAGGCACAGGTAGCGTAACCTCAGTCTCTAATTTTTGCAGAGCCCTAAGAGTTCAAAGTAAGTAACCATTTTCCCTACAATGCTAGGTACTAGTGGGTGTGAGACATTTCTTCCAAATATTCCATCTGCTTTCTCTGCTCAACTGGGGAAGGAGAGAGGACAGCAAAGGAAATGAAGGAAGGAGGTAGATTTCAAATATAGAATATTAATGGAAGCAATGCTGGAACATCTAATAGGAGTGTCAAAGATGGGAAGGAGGAAGAGAAGAAAAGTAGTGAAAATGTGAGGGAATAACAAAGACTGATAGAAGCCACAATTCCAACTGAAAAGGTCAAGATCACTATTGGCCTAGAGGACAACCACAGAGAGTGCAGTAGAGGTGATAGCAGAAACTGCATGGAATTTAAATGTGGGAGGGAAAGCTGAGGGAGGGGTAGAATCAAATTATTTAACTAGGGGGGAGATGATCAAACTTTTGCTGCCAGTCCTACCAGAAGGACAAAGGTTATGCAAGAAGGTATAAGCAGCGGAGCTCTGTGGGAGTGAATTTCTCTTGGGTGAGCCATGTTTTAGCAAAAGAAAGAAGGTCAAGAATGGTAAGGAAGACAGAAGCTGTGTTGTTGAGATCTGTTTTTTGTAGCAGACTAACAATTCCATAAATCCCCTGAAAAACACCACAGCCCCTGCCTCTCCTAAGTACCTTGCACACATGCTTGGGCATTCTTAGTCCCTTGGCACCAGTATTTAAGAGACCGTATGAGATGAGGTTAAAAAGTTCTAAAACTTCACCTTTATGTTGAAAGAATACATCAGTGTTATGTGCTCTTCCCTTCAAAGTAATCTCCCCCAGCTGGGAGTCAGCCACTTATTCTGACATTCCTGTCACTTTTGAAAGCAAAGGTGGGAGTCTTCAACTGTTATGCAACTATGTTCTTCCAAAACATTAGTACAGATTCTTGGAATGTCATACAATCTCTTTCAATTTAGCTTCATTTTAATTTTCAGAAACACACAAAAGTCATACAAGGCAAAATCCGATGAATACAGAGGGTGTGGGAAGAGGCATATTCTGTTCTGTCCTCTTTTCACAGTCTGTCCAAACTTTTCATCAGTCAAAAAATAATGAATTATATAGAAAACAGAATAAATTTTAAATAATTGTGTGAAACAAATGTTACATTTTTTATTGTTAGAAATATTAAATAGTTTAGGAGTACTTTTATGCCAGAATTATTATAAAACATGTTAGTGTTATCAATGCCATGCATAAAAAACCTTTTATTTTGGTATTTTAATTTTATGTGACAATTTTGTACAGGAACAATTTCCTCCCATAATAAATAATCATAGCTTCACCCCTTTTAAAATCATTTGAATATAAAGATATCTCCTTTGAAGTGGTACATCACAACAGGCTCATCCATCTTTATAGATATGCAAAGAATTAGTAAACAGTCATTATACAGAGCACAAAGAATTGTCTAGTGTGTGCCCCTTCAGGAACATACTTGTAATTGCTGAAATTTCCAGGTTTAGATTCAAATCTCATCACAGATTTTCTGTCAGAGACAGAAAAAGTATCTGACAGAAGTATTACAATTGTGAACAGGAGAGATGCAATTTGCAGTTAAGGAAGACCTTTAACAAAGACCTTTCACAGACTAGTATTACCCTAATCCATATATCTGTCACACAAAAACTATGTAACACTCAAGAAGTTTAAAACAAGGCAAAATCCAGACCAGAATGATAATAGTGATTAATGGTTAAGAAAGTCATGTGGAGACAAGTCCTTACCTAAGTTGTACCATACATCCATTTCCCCACTCAGTGTGCGAACCTCAATGATGCTCTGACCCAGAAAGTCATCTGACTCTCGCTTCAGTCTCTGCTTCACACGGGACTTGATGTCATCATCCTCATCCCACACGCGGACCTTGATGCGGTCTGAAGAGTTATGGCACTCACTAAACAAAGACCAGGGAGGGTTGAGTGATGGACTTATAAAATGGATTGGTTGTACTGAATAAATTACATTTAATTTCAACAGAATCTGCACCATTAAAATAAATTCCCATATGGTGAACATTTATGTCATTTCATTACAATAACATTATTGTTACACTATTATTACAGTATAATAACAAAATAAATCAGTACCATATACGGTTCATTTAGATAAACATTGGCCACATTATATCCAAATTTAAGACAATATTGTTAATTAGTTAAAGCAAAACTTTCAAAGCTGAATTATGTAATGTCTTTATGTTCATGGTACCACTGTATAAAACGAAATCTTGGGCCAATCTTGGAGACGCATGCATGAGAAAGCACATTCACAAATGCACATGCTTACAAGTGGAACTTCTCTTCCCAGATGGGGTTCAGATTGCCATAGATGGTCTTCGTCCTTTTCTTGGTTTTGCCCACCTGGACTGTAACATAGGGGTCACTGGACCCAGTCTTGTCTTTGGCCTGTAGTCCCTGTGCGCACACCACTAAATGCAAACAAAGAAAAGTTTACCTAAGTTAGGATAAGTAATAAAATTGCACCAAATATTTTAGCAGTCACAGTGGTGGCATGAATGGAACAGAGTAGCATTGCCGCCTCACACCACCTGAGCTGTTTCAGCATGGGTTCAAATCCAGTTCAGTCTGTGTGGAGTTTACATGTTCTCAGTGTTCTTAGGAAGGAAATCTGGTCGTAAAAATCCTTGTTCCAGCCATGACTCTAAATGTCAAGCATTGTGCAGCATTTGGGGAGTAATGATGAATCTGGGTTCTTCTGAACAAAAACTTTAAAAAAGATGGTGTGTGTGCATCATGTAAAATAAGTGGAGAAAAGAGCTGAAGACTAAAACTTGAAAGATTCAACCTACATAAATGTAAAGTGCAATTCTTAGGCAAACAAGTAAAAACCTGTTTGTGCATGCAAGCAGGGACTTCTGTACATCTGCTTAAAAAGTCCTTTGAAAAATGACAGTTTCATACAAATACTTTAAAAGCACCCAAGGAAAAATTTCTACATTAAATGTAGCTTGCCCCAAATGGCAAACAGATAAAACCATAGAACTTTCAGCCTTTAAATTAATCCTGCTATCAAAAACAATGGCAGAAGAACTGCACAACTAGGAAAGGAACTTTTACCTGTGATACTGATCTTGGCAGACCACTTGGAGGTTCCATCTAGCACACTCTGTTTAATGGTCTTCATTTGCTGGGTGTGGATAGCCTTACTGATGACAAAAACATCTCGGATCATCTCAAAGACCTCAGGCTTGTTTCTCTCACGGATCTTCATGCGGTCTTTCATGGCCATGATGATATTCTGGGTGCGATCCTCAGCCCCGTGTTTGGAGCACTTCTCTGCAGCTCCTGGATAGTAAAATACACAGCTGTTTCCCACTCCACTTCAGAGGTAATATCTTGAAATGTTACATTAGTCAGTGCTCTGAAGCGTCAGAACAGGACCTAGCAACAACCTGTTACGCAAGGTCACTATAAATAACAACTACTGTTTCTTCAGGTATACAGAGACCTGTTAGTTTGACAGTGACCTGAGTGTACAGCATTTTGCAGCATTTAGCTATTGCCATGGTTTATAACAGTTTCTCAAATGCAGCAAGAGCATCCAAAAACATATACCTAAATCACATGAAGATGCTTTTGTGTCACTGCGTTTGTCTTTCAGGACCAACCTTCTAATTCCTGACCATAATTTGATTTAAAGTTGCTGGTATTGATAGTAAAACTGCCATTTTAATTAAAATTACTACCATTCTTGAACTGAACTGTGAAAACAATTATTACTAGTTGTAATAATAGGTGAGGACTTTGTCAACATTCAGCACAACTTCAAAGTGTAGGACATCTCAGCACAAACTGTCCAGAAGCTTAACATCTGAAATGGTTTCTCTTGTTAACCATGAGCAAAAAAGGAGTTGAGGAAAGCAGTACCAGGGGATTAGATGTGAGTAAAGCTAGTGGCACAGTGCTAGAACACATGGTATCATTCCAATCTATGTCTAAGCTACAATTTATACAGAATACTGCTATCAGAGTTATCACTAAAACTAAGAATTATGACCATATGACACTGGTGCTTAAGTTGCTGGATTGGCTTTTGGTTAAGCTTACAGTATTGGATTAGCTCTTTTTTCTACATAGAATGCCCACTTTAAAGTCTGCTAAATGAATGCATATCAATACAAAAGTCTAATGTTGCTCAGCTCCAGAGGGACATACAACTCAGTGTAAACAAATCAATGTCATACTCAAGTAATGACCTTTTTGTGAAAGAACTCTCAGTTCCAATTATGTTCATAATCAAGGGTTGCTGTACATTACAGTGTAATCAATATAAGCATCTGCAACTTCACTTCAAAACTTAAAAAAAAAATTTTTTAATTGTTGTTCAAATGTGAAATGAACTAATAATTTATCCTATGTTGGACAAACTGCAGACACTGTGGTAATTTGATGAAGTGTAAATGATACCAGTCTGCAAATATAAACCCAAAGAACCTTGAAATAAAGACATGAATTTCCTAGTATGGCACAAAAAAAATTTCACCAACTTACTCTGCAAGCAGTCAGCATTAAGAAGATCCTGGCACTTCTCATGACACTTGACTCCACACTCTGTGCAGCGCATACCCTGGCGTGCAATACCCCACAGTAGCCCCTCACACTCATAGCAATAGGTAGGTGTGGTAGCAGTCCACACTTCAAAATTGTGTGGCGTGGTGCAGGAGATAGGGTAGATCAGGGCTTGAAGGGTTTTCTTGTAGACGTGATTTTTCTGCAAAAGACAGTTGAGCAACAAGATACAAGTGAAACAAGCATGGACCATTTTCAATGACCTTGCCTTCTGTAGATTGGAGGCCAGTTTTATTATTAATCATTGCACAGCGCATCAAGGATAATCCTTTTGCAATGAAAAAGACTTCACAAGCTGCAGAAACAACATATGGAGAAGAAAGACATGGCAGGTACTCACTAGTTCCTCATCATTGATGGATGAGCGTACAGCCATAGCAGAAGTGATTCCAGCCTTCCTGGACTGCACCAAGGACTGCACACAACAAGCACAAACATCAGCTTCCTAAACTAACAAACACCTGTGCAAACACACACACACAAATCTGGCTGTCCTAACTGATACTATCCTCACATAGCTGTAAGCACAAAACCCCTAGAGATTTAGCATGGTCTAAGTGTTGAATTTTTAAAGAACTAAAAAAAATCTTTGAAATGTCATTTTTATAATAGCCTTGAAATGATGAGGACCAATCTGTAAAAAAAAAAAAGAAATTCCCAAGCAAGCAACATTAATATGGTTAAACATTATAAAATTACATAATAATAATAATAATAATAAACATTATAAAATGCAAATTCAATTATAGTTCAGTTTATAAACAGACATTCATGTTAGCAGAATTTGCATGAGCTTTGAAACAGGAGTGTTGTATGGTGATGCAGCGAGTACTGGGCTGTGGATCTGAACCCACTTCTGTCTGTGTGGGGTTTGTATGTTCTTGTGTTGTCTGAATTGGTCTCCTCTGGATACTCTGGATTCCCTCCATAGTTGAAAGACATCTATTTCAAGTTAATTGTACATTACATTGGAGAAGTGCCTGCTAAATGAATAAATAAATGAATGTAAATTTCATGTAAAACCAAACTTCCCAAGTAAACACGTGTCACTGCCCTTGATATAGCCTACCTTGCAAAGTATGCTTCCTAAGATAAGGTATAGACAACAAGCACCCTGGACTGCATAAGCACATTAAAAAATTGATGGAATGGAAATATACAAACAATGGCCAACTTCTACTTTAAAAGACAAAAAAAAAAAACACAAAATGATTTTTGAATTTTGTGAAATGGTTATCCATAAATCTAAAAAATATACTGCACAACAATGATATTCAGAAGAAACTGATTAGAAATATTGCTTTGCTGTTCTTAAAATAAAAATAAAACATTACTGCATTTCAGTAATCTAATGTTCAAGTAGTAAGAAAATAAGTGAAAACAGTTATATATCATGACTTTTTTTTAAATTTGTGTATTTATTTTGTGACTTGTTAGTACAAAGCAGTGATAGTGAACTGGCATCAGATCTATAATATAAAAAAACAAAGCAGTTATAAGAACTGAACTACCAATTCCTTTAAATTTTTATATTAAAAAAGATTTGGTTACTGTCATGCTGAGTTATTGGAGTCCAAAACATTTTGAAAGCAACATTTTTGAAGAAATAGCCCAAAACAGACGCACTGGGTACAAAAATTCCCTCATTGCAGGGTCTGAATCACAGAAACAAAGACTTTGATAAAGATTTACTTTAATTGGATCATAATCAATATTCCTGGAAAAGAAAAAGTGTTCTAACCGAGCCGCGATGCTGGTAGGAAGCAGTATCTTTTCTATCCAATTATATTCTCACATAATTTGTCTGCACAAAAGAATAAAATATTTTCACCACAGGATCATTATTCTGTTTTACTAAGCTATAATTGTAGGTTTAAGCCATGAGCACTGTAGATTTAAGGAGATGTATTATTTAAGATGAAATTATTATACACACACTGGCCACGTTATGAGGAACACCATACAAATCCCGTGTAGGATCACCTTTGCTCTCAAAACAGCCTGAATTCTTTGTGCCATGGATTTAACAAGGTGCTGGAAACATTCATTTCTGGTCCATTTTGACATGACTGCATCATGTTATTGCTGCAGATTTGTCAGCTGTACATTCATCCTGCCAATCTGTCATTCTAAGACATC
Source organism: Arapaima gigas (assembly GCA_900497675.1). Lineage (NCBI taxonomy): Eukaryota > Metazoa > Chordata > Actinopteri > Osteoglossiformes > Osteoglossidae > Arapaima > Arapaima gigas. The sequence continues at coordinate 465,524 of UFQX01000013.1, forward strand.
GCAACGGTGCTCTATTTAATTCAGATTTGCTGCCTGGGGAGGCCACTGAAGTACAATGAACTCACTCGTGTTCATGGAACCAGTATGAGATGAAATGTTTTGTGAAATGGCGCATTACGATGCTGGAAGTAGGCATTAGAAGACAGGTAATCCGTGACCAGTTTGTAGCTGTGGCATTCAAATGATGCTTGATTGGAGTTAGGAGACCCAGTATGTGCCAAGAAAACATTCCCAACACCATTACACCACAAACACAACTTTTGATGCAAGGCAGGTTAAGGCCATGGCTTCATGCTGTTTACACCAGACCCTACCATCTGTGTGCTGCAGCAGAAATTGAGATTCAACAGATCAAGCAACATTTTCCAATCTTCAACTGTCCAGTTTCACTGAGCCAGTGTTCAATGTAGCCTCAGCTTTAGCTTCTTGGCTGAAAGGAGCGGAACCCAATGTGGTCTTCTGCTATTGGAGCTCATCCAACTCAAGGTTTGACGTGTTGTACATTCAGAAATGCTTTTTTGCCCACCACTGTCGTACAGTGGTATTTGAGCTACTGTAGCCTTCCTGTCAGCTTGAACCAGTCTGCCCATTCTCCTCTGACCTCTTTCATCAACAAGGCATTTCTGCTAACAGAATTGCCACTCACTGGATGTTTTTCTTTCTTTTTCACACCATTCTGTGTAGATTCTGCAGAGTGTTGTATGCGAAAATCCCAGGAGAGCAGCAGTTTCTAAAATACTCAAACAACCCCCTTCTGGCACAAATGACCATGCCATGATTAAAGTCTCTTAAACGAAATATTTTCCCCATTCTGAAGTTTGATGTGAACATTCACTGAAGATCATGACCCATGTCTGTTTGATTTTATGCATTGCACTGCTGCCAAATGATTGGCTATTTTGATAATTGCATGAACGTGCAGGTGTTCCTAAGAACATGGCCGGTGAGTGTATATTGGGATAAATTAAAAAGCCTTGCTGGTGCAAATGACTAAACCATCACTATCCAGACAGGGAATAAGTGATCACATCATTAAGACTCTGATCTTTGATCCATGAGCATGATGGTTTTCACATGACTTGCATGCTCTTCTGAGGCCTAGTAGAAATTCAAAACTAAAAAAAGAATAATTACGAAAATGGATGGTGGACACAAAACTGGAAAAAAATAAATTTTAAATGTTAACTATAAAAGAAAGGTACTGCCAATAGGCAGAATGGACATTTTCCACTTACCATAGCCTGATCAAGAGGAGTGATTGCATTCAAGAGAGTGGCAAAGGATCAATTTGAAGATTTTGTCGCAGAGGAAAACAGGAGATTACTCATGATTTCAAACCTAATCTTTACTTTTGAGTAATTTTCAATGTATACTTAGGTAATTCACTTTAGTTGATGCATAAGAAAATTACCTACTCCTGGGTAACATGTAATACATTAAATGGAATGGAATATGTGGAATATTACTGCCTCAAAAAATTGTCAAGCTCTGAAATACATTACCCTAGTGATATTTTCATGTAAAGAACACCAGCAAGTGAGAGTAATTACTTAAGCTATTTTGGGGTATGTGAGGAGAATAGGAGACCTGAATCAGAGTGCTCACCAGATCACTGACAAGTGGAATTGGTTTCTTCTTGCGGAGGTCCGGCATGCTGTCAATTCCAAAGATACCACTCCCATCGCTGTGTGTAACAAACCCAATGGATGAACTGCCGTAGTCAATTAAACCCAAACGTTGTAATTCACTTCACTTCATACAACTCGTTCTTCTATAGACTATGTATATATACACCCCCTGTTTTTGATAATATGACAGATCTTCTTCCATATGGCTGTATGACCATGCTAGCTAATTACTGCAAGCCTTTGCTATCAAGTTCTATTTTGCATTAAAATGTACTGACATTTCTCTTATATACTGATTATGTTTCAATACTGTTGTGAGCCAGTTCTGTTCAGCTGGTTAAAAAGGTGGAAATTACTGTGGATAAACTTCCACTGCACTCCATAATATAACAGGACTTACCCAGTTTTGATCCAAGCCTGTTTCCCACTGTCTTTGTTTTCGCTCTCCTGTGCAAGTAAATACAAGAGACACACTACAAAAAAACCACCATTAACACTGGCTGTTACTAAGATTAACTGTTCATGCTTCAGGAAGAGAAGACAGAAATAAAGTTGGTTGAGTTTCATGTCACATGCAACATGGAACACCACGACAAACTTCAACCAAATGTAGAAAAATGCTATGATAATGCATTCATTGATGTTTAAATTGAACTTAATCCATAATTTATTTTATATAGAATTTTTGTTTGTTATTTTGAGTAACTTCATAAACTGTTAATGCTTAACTGTATTTCTTCATTTCTAAGATGAAAGGGGGCTAAAACCAAAACCTGTGAAAACACAGACACCATGGTCTTTGAATAAAGAAACCTGATCTCTATTTTATAATTTATTTAAAATTTAAAAAAAGCAACCAAAATCCTTTCAGCTAAAAAAAAAAAAAAAAAGGTGATAACTACTTTCATTATTTAACTGATTCCTTTGTCCAATGAGTTCCCCTTTTATACAGTAGCATGTTCTTAGGACAATTCAAACTATAATGTGATTAAAAAGGAACCGAACATTTTCTTAAATCGATGGTCTCTCCTCAGGTGGTGGAAACGTGTACAACTTGCAAGTGCCAAAATCTTGGGGGGAAAAAGAAGTGTAATTACAGTTTGGTGCAAACTACATGGTCATATGATTTTCAGTCACTGAGTAGTAAATTTATGAAATGTCTTTTTCAATCACCGTATGCAATCATCCCTTAATTTAAACATCTAACTGGTTCCTGAAAAGGTCACCGACAGAAAAAGTGTAGAAACAGCTATTAGCATTATTTCTTAATGATGCATTCCTTGCCTATCTGAAAACCCCAAAACCATTTTCCCCCAAACATCACTAAAACACTGAACACTTAGCATACACAGAACACACATATGCAGGGATTGTGCCATACATCACATGGGGCTCACACTATGCAGCAAACACACAGGCACACATATGTAGGGATTGTGCCATGCAGTGTGCACACACAAACACATATATGCAGCAATTGTGCTGTGCAGTGTAATGAAGTGGCCCAATGTGCTTGAAATGTCTACTTAGATTTAGAACAAAACTAAGTTTAGATCTAACATTCCTTGTTATAACGCCGCTATTATATATGTAGTTTATATACAATCCCCATTATAAGATACACAGCAAGCCTTTGCCTCCAAGCTCTATGGTACCTGCCCACAGAAAAACACAGGCTGGGATCCTACCACATAGGCGCACGCGTGCACGCACGCACGCACGCACAGCACAGTACACAAGTAATTTGTGTTTTTATTTTATACATATTTTTACACACTTGGTTAAAAATATTTTAGTGAAACTATTTGTTTAAAAAAAAAAACAAAAAAAAAATCACCGGAAAAATTTCAGAGCTAATTCTGTGACAAAAAAATTATGCCCTTCCTTCAAATAAAGAATTACACAAATGGCATATATTAGAATATATCTTCAGCTATGACTAAGAAATTTTTGCCTGTAATCTGATAATATATCCAGGGATTCAGAATTCATATAAATAACTTTTTAATGCTAAATTTAAATATAGCAATTGCTTATTCATCAGTCAGTTTCTAATTTTGAATGACTTTTTGCAAATACACAACTTATGTACAAGTAACCACCTGTATTAAAAGTTTAATTTGTTTGTGAAAACACTGCACAAGTCAAAATTGTATGTATTAGGATGCCATTTTACATTATTTTGAATGGAAAAATGATAATGCATTCCCAGCTCATTAAAATGCTACCAAACCAACCTTCCTAAACATAAGTAAAACACCTGGTTGCATCTGTAGCACATGTGTAGCACACAGGGAACCATACCGCACAGTACACACACCAGGCATCCTGCAGCACAGCACATACAGGGCATCGCGCTGCTTTATTTATGAAATTAAAATGGAGACACTGCATAAATGCATAGAAATGAAGCAAACATGATACTTGAAACTGTAAGGAAATTAAAAAATTTTGTCCCTCACAGCTTGCCTTGCTCAATATTACAAGGCAAGACATTATTCTACAGAAATAAGCTACAACATGGGAACTTAGAATTTCTTGATTTCTTGCAGACAAATGTCTGGTGCTACATTATGGCTCTATGTACAAAGCAGGGACTTGTCTGAGGAGGTCAGAAAGAAGGTAACAGCAGCCTAACAACCTGTGGTAGAAAGCTGTTACTGAGTATGGCAGTAGTGAATGCAGCTGTAGAGAAGGTGGATGGGGCCCACAGTGATGTTGAGAGTTCTCCTGATGCACAGCTTAGGTGGGGTGGAGGATGGGTAATGAAGTCCTGGTGATGGACTGGGCAGTCTTCACTACCTACTACAGAGCCCCCTGGTCAGAGGCAATGCAGTTCCCATACCACACTGAGACATAGGATATTCTCTATGGCACACCTAAAGAAGCTGGTGAGGATGGGGGGAGGGGGTGGAAGTCCAGTTCTTCTCAGTCTCCTCAGGAAGAAATTATTCACACCAGAAGTGGAACCTTCACTCACAGCACGTTGTTCAAACTTCGACTCCACAAGCACAGCCTCACAGGCTCTGGAAACCACAGCATCTTCTGAACATGACTTCTCCAATAACGGAGGCACTGCAAGCAGTATGAGGGGGCAGAAACATGGCATGTTGGAGAGAGCACATGCCAGCCTAAAGAAGAACCCTACAAGACCAGCAAATCCATCTCTCTTTCTGGCTAGTGTCTGCTCACTGGATAATAAAATGGACCTGCTCAGGCTAAGATGTGCTGAACAGAGAGAAATGAGAAAGTGTTGTGTTTTCATTCTGATGGAGAGTTGGCTCCAACTTGTTGGTCGAACTGGACAGAATTTTTATGCTCCACGTGGACAAAAACATCCCAATTGCCAAAAACACAAGTTGGTGGTTGTGTGTCCACATTAAAAAATGCTGTTGTACACATACTACATTTCTTTCCTGTCACTGATTGCCGGGGCTAAATTTCTGATAATTAAATGGCATCTGCCAAGGGAGTTTAACGTTATGATTGTGTTCACAGTATAAATGAAAGACTATCCTTATCCAACCCATCAGAAGCCTCAGCTGAAGTCTGAGGTCCACTCACTGCTTACAGTGCATGACGCTGCATTAAACTCCAGCCATGGAGCGATGTTGAAATCATCCAGGATCAATCTTACCAGCAGAATGCCAAGGCAATCTAAGCCGAGAGGATCCGGGCACACTTTGACCACAATGATCCAAGGAGGACGATGCAGGGCACACAGACCATCGTGGACTACAACAAGTGTTGCTGACCGGTATATGTTTAAACACAATGAGCCGAATGATTTCAAGGCCTTCAAGCCCGCTCCAACCGTGAACGGAGCACCTCCCAAAAGTTAATACTCTGGAGATCCAGATGTAACTTCCAGTCAAGGGCTGAAGGAGTGCACTACAAAAAGCTAGACATCTTCCTGGCTTAGGCTTCAAACCTACTATCACCACCCCCATCCCATGGAAATCACCTGTGTTTTGCCTCCTCAACAACTGACCTGTTGCAGTCACTCTGGTCATCATGAAGTGCTTTGGGAGACTAGTCATGTCCCACATCATAGCCTGCATCCTACTCTCTATGTCACCAGCATGCCTACCATGATAACAAATCCACTGAGGACACCATCTTGACCCATCTAGAGAGTAAAGACTATGTCAGAATGCTGTTCACTGACTTCAGTTCAGCATTCAACAGCATCATCCTCCAGTACCTGGTCAATAAACTGTCCTCATTAAGATTAAACACTCCCCTGAGCAACGCGATCCTGAACTTTCTGACACGTGGGTGTGAATGTGGTTACCAAGGGTCTTGGGAACACACATGCCTACCACCAGGATATCTTGGGTATAGTTGTTATCAGATGGTTCTCAGAAACTGATTATGGTCAGGAAGTAGTTATGTTAATATGAAAGACAGGATTACTGACTAAAGAACAGTTCCATGTTTTTTTTCATATCGAGAATGTAAGATGATTCAGACGTGCCAATCCTCACACCTTACTGAATACATACGTTTCCATGACACTGTCTACCTGTCCTAGTTATAAATTACGTATCACATATCATCACGACCTATTGCTGAAAGTACATTAAACAAAGACTGGATTTCCTCCAGGTGCCCCAGGTTCCCCTGCAGTTCAAAGCTACTAGTTTCAGTCGTACTGACAACTTTAAATTGCCCATAGTATGTGTGGTCTTTGGTGCCAACATCCTTTATAAAATCACAATCATGTCTGTCACCACAAAAATATATTGAAACTGTAAAAACACTATATACACAGAATAAACATACATATACAACGCTCCCCATGAATAATCCCCACGTTTCCCCAAGTTTAATTTCACTTATTATTTTACATTTAGTGTTCTAGCCATGCCAAAAAGAAAAAAGAAGATAGATTTGAAACAAAAGTGAAAATAACAGTGTAGAATGAAAAATACAATACTACACTGCATTTGTATTTAATTTATATTAGTATTATTCTCTTTTCTCTAAGTAATGTGTGAAATTGGTGACAAAATATACCAAATATACCATAACATAACACAGCATAACAAAGCAATCACATATGTTAATTGCCTATATCCTTATGGCTTTATAACCAACATACAACAAAATAGAGTCAAATCAAACCTTGTCACAAGTCTGGAACAACCTGTATTCTGTAGAGTACAGAGCCCAGAGTCTAACAAAATTTTTTTTAAATAATAATTCTTCATGAAAATGTTCAAGTCACAGTATGTCAAATAACCATCTGTCAAAAGACATTATGGAAAAATAAAATTTGTATTAATGTACTGTGGTCACGTTAATGACAAAACAATGTATATGACATGAAATTCAACCAAGACAAAGTGGAATCTGAGTCGGGTAGGGGCCAGATGGAGTTAGATAAGTTGGAAAAGCCACAAAGGAACATTCCATACCTCTTGCAGGTGAACACGAACTTTGTTAAAGGCCTTCAGCCAACGAACCTTTGATGGAGAGAAAAGCGAAGGTTCACCCTCCACGAAACTAAGCAGAAGTAGAGAGGGGGGCAGAAAGACAAGTGGGAAAGGAAAAAAATAGTAGCAGATAAAGACACATTTACATCCAGACTTTATTCTTCACGGCAGTATGATGTGCAAAACTATATATGAAACAGACTGTTACAAACAGCTGAGTGCAAAACATTTGAAATTATCTAAAACGAAACAGGCAGGAATTATTTGGATTTCTGCATGAGCAACTTCAAAAATGTGATCTGATCTTTATTAGATTGATCATTATAACAGAAAAAGTCTGATTAAAAAGAGCACACACAAAATTGTAGATCCTCACATTATAAACACAAATAGGACCAGAAGTCCATTCATCTTTCAATTTTTTACTAAATCTAAAGTCACATTTACCACTAAGTTACATGTAATGAAAGTTAAATGATACAGATATTAGGTTTTGCAAATGTTTCAGACAGTTAAATAAAAATAGGTTTTTTAAAATTTAATAAAAAAATAACTTTCAGCTACATGCATTTATTTTCATTAACTGCTCATCCTGCTCAGGGTTGCAGTGGTTTGAAGCTGTCCTGGAATCACTGGGCACAAACAGAGAAGGGGCACGTCTTGGATGGAATGCCAATCCATCACAGGGCAGCCACATACAGACATGCATTATGGTTAATTTACAGTGACTAATTAACCCAAAACACATGTCTTTTGGAAAGCATTGCACCTGAAGGAAATCCATGGAGATACAAGGAAAATATGCAAACTCCACACAGAGCTGGATTCAAACACATGTGCAAACCCACCTCACATGATAATGTGGAACCACTGTGTTCCCCAATTTTAACTATATTAACACTAATTTAAAATGACTGAATACAAAATTTCAGATCCACTCTGTCCCACATGCTCCAGAATAGAACTGTTGGGGGAAAAAAAATGTAACCTTCTGGAAAAATTGTAATTGGAGTAAAGGTTTCTAAACAATAGGATGACTTTCAGGTGTGGGTTTTATAGGTGCCCTAACCATATAAAAGAACTACAAAGTTTTTATTACCTTTTCTTAACAACAAAAGCTTAATGAAGCACAACAGGGCCAAATCAAAAAGGGATTTCAGAGGACCTCTGATGTTGACACATATTAAGATGGCTGTATTATATCTCATAGGATAAGATAGATGCTGTTTTTTTTAGCATTTTTTTCAGCATTATATGTAAACAAAACACTGCAAACAAACAACAAAACCTCATCCCACTTGTGGTAAGTATAGAGTTGGAACCATTACAATATAGGGATACTTTACTGGCTCGTAGGCTGAGTGACTTACAATGAAAGAAAATGCCTCTTAACTGCCGTGTAAGTTGGATTTTCAGCCATAAGAAGCATATGACATGACTTTTCCTCCTAAAAAGATGTTTCCAATCATGACTAAGTCTAATGGACCAAATTGCTTTTTCTTTAACAGTGAACATTTAAAGAATATACAATTCAATTTAAAAAACTGAATAAAGATGTATAATTTTGTGTGTGCTTTTGTTTAAAAAGACTTGCTTTGTACAAATTAGATCATATAAGTTTTTCATAGAGAAATCCAAAATGTTTGCACAACTTTTTTCCAACCAAGAAATAAAGATTTTTCTCCCAGTAAACACACCTTTTCTCAGGCTTCTCAAAGTTCACTGCAGTAGGTGGCCCTAGCGTAGTTCTGTCTTTTTGGAAGTAATTCTGTTCTTGCTCAGACTGCAGCCCGTCCTCCTCCCAGGCAGCATGGCTTGTGGGAGGGCAATATTTGCCAGAGTTGTGGAAGGTGTGGTGCGATTCCTGGACATGCTGTTCTTCTAACGTCAAGACAGCAGCACCATCGTGTCCTACTTCACTGAGCTGAGAGCTAGACTGACTGAGGTCCCCAGAAGAGCTAGAATGATTGCTGTCCACTGGGCTGTGGTAAGAGGAAGACATGCATTACATCTCTGGTAAGGGAAATTCCATTGCCATGATATTAATAAAGTATCTATGAATGAATCTGTCAAACCAGAAAGCTAATTCATTTTTGTATCTATAATTGGTACAACAATGAAAGAAAATATAACTATACTGCTCAACTATTAAAAAATATTTATTATATAATTTGTTTTGTGTTTCCAGATCATTTTTAATTTAGGGGCTTTTAAAATAAATATCTTTATCCTGGAAGCACATACAAAATTTTTCACAAAAAATAAAAATGTATAATTTATGCTGCAGTTTTAGAGTTGCATTCTAAAGATTTTGAACCCCAACAGTCATATTTGCACACAAAACACACATTACATAGTAAAATGTATGGAAATAATGAATTTTACCATACTGATATTTTAAAACATGCCTATTTTAGTCTGGTGCTGCACAGTTTTGGCAAAACATTTTATCATTTTGTCTGCAAACACTGACTCACCCTGACTGGTGAAGACAGAACTCATTATGCAAAGGATTTAGTTTTGACATAATGGCAGTCTCCAACTTAAAAAACATGACACAAAAAATCTGGAACACAAAGTTACCAAACATCTATATAAAGGCTGCAACACTGCAGCATTGATGAGTTTACTTCCTCATTTGGAGCAACTCAGAGTGGTGGGGCTGGTGGTCATGTTCCCATTTTGGTATTTAAATTCATTTTTGTTCCTGCATTCCTGATTCAGCTTCTGACTGAAATTCAGAAAACATTAAAATATTTCAGCTGTCATTTTTTAAAATATAAATTGATTATAGTAGCTATAATGTTAAAAACATAAGAAAAAGCTGTTCATTTCTTAATTTTAACCCATGGTTAATTCAGTCCACTTGCTCTTCAATTTTTAAACACAGATGAAACAATAACATTGTCCTTGATTCCAAAAGTCTCTGGGACCAAAATAAATAAAGTCATAATAATACATATACATCTTGGATTATTTGAAGATTAATTTCTGAAAGTAAAGCATATTTTGCTTATTATAATGACTAGACTGATGTTAAACATACTAGTTCACAAGATTTTAATACCATTTTGAATAACTGAATAAAAAGGAACTGTATTGCTATGGTACTGAAAAATGAAAATATCCAATATTATTCTGAAAAGGATACATATGCAAAACACACTAAGGGCTTAGAGCTTCCATATAAAAGACAATGCTATGTGCAGTTTAATATAGTAATATAAACTGCTAACTTACCACTTACTGCTTGTTCTATTTTCTCCATGTACTTATTTGTCTGGTGAAACTAACTTTTTTATGTAAACACTAAAATTTATGTCAAAGTGACAAAAAATATTCTGGAGAGAATAGCAGGACATATCGTATTGTAATCATATACTCGATTATCTTATGTTTTTTATTTTGAAAAACCGTTAACATCTGTAAAACAGCTATAAATTTGCACAGAAAACACATAAAAAGCACAACAGCAACACAAAGATCAGAGCATTGCAAAAACAACTCCAGCATTGTTAGAAGGGGGTAAATGTTTTCTCAGAAAATATATACAAATTTAGTATGCAACTACTAGCCTTTTCTTGTACGGAAAAGGTTCTTCTTGAAGTGGTTGTCTTGGAGCAATCCAGAGATTCAATCTGCAAAGGGTAAGGGTTTGGACAGGGAGCCCCCATATCTTTTGCCAAGAAGATTTGCTGAAAAGAACTGCTGATCCACCTCAGGAGAGGGGACAAGTACTTATGGGTTAACTCCACTGTCTAAAGAAACTATGGATTTTTCCTTGGGGTTTTTAATATTTTGCCCAGCCTGATCAAAGTTTTGTGGATTTTCTTGGTTTTTGTCATTCTGACTTTTAGCATTGTCTGTGACCCCAGTAGTATGAAAGTGCTGTGGCGATTACATCAGAAGCAGTTTTGCCTACGGTGAAACGGTTTCTGTCCATTGCTTTGCGCTGAGTGGTGATAACAGGAGATGACTGAGACATGTGGGTTTCAGAAGGGTCTACCAACCATTGGAAGCCAAATTTATTTGCAAACAAAGAGGATACTGGTTGTTCCTCACTTAATCCATCAGGATTTTCATAAAGAAGCCAAGCAGAAAAGGTTTTAGACCCCAAAAAAGAGACTACATTCTCCTACATGTCGCATCTGAAGCACACTTTTTGGACCAGAAGGCGCAAAGAGGAAGGATCCAACTGATTTCCTAGCATCATCAGAGCCAAACATAAAACCAAACTTTGCAGCAGATAAGCTAGACATGTCAAACATGGACTTCACAGGAAGTGGTTTTGTACTTGTCTTATCTGCTCCTGGTCCTTTCAGTTCAGCTTGTACTGATGATTCAACTTCATCCTTCTGAACTTTAGATTTCACTGAAATAAGGTCCAGCTTATCATACACGTTCTCCTTCAAAACATTGTTTTTTCAATGACTTCAGCCAGCATACATCCTTCAGAAGCAGGCTCTGTAAGCAATGTGTTTGTATCAATTTCATGTCCTCCAGTTTTCAGTAAAACAGTTTCATTCAAGGGTATTACTGATGACGGTTTAAGTGGTTCAGACAACTTGAAAATACAAAATAGGTCATTTTTTAAACATTCAATTCAAAGTGACTACTAGTCTACTAGAAGTCAGAGAAATTGTCTATAAGAGAAGGTTTCTGTGATCCTCCAGCTCCTAAATCTAGAGACTAATTTAAAGGCTTTGTTTCTGCCACATTAGGTGGCAGCTGAACAAAACCTTCTACAGAGAAGTTTGTCATCATTTTCTGATCTGTTCCTGTAGATTGGAATTTCTCAGACAAAGCAGGTTTAGCATCATTTTGTTCTTTGCCAGTAGAAATATTTGAAAATTGTCTATCAGAAAGAAAGCCTCCTGATTTACTGGGCTGTTGGACTGTGCTTTCCTCTGAAGGATTCTGATTTTTCCATGATGCCTGAAGCTTATTAATTGGACTGTGATTTGATAAAATATCACATTCAACACGTCACTGTACAGACACTGAGAGCTGAGTAGTAGTTGCATTGTCTGAAGGAGTCATTTTAAATAGCTTTTGACCTGAATCCCTGCATCCTGATCACGTTTTTGCTTCATTACATTTGTACTTTCTCCAGGCAAACATTGACTGTCTCTCTGTGGCTGTTTATGCTGAGAGGTACGGGGATTCTGTAGTACATAATGCTCATTAGAAATGACCTCTGAAGTGTGGTCTTAATTAGTCCTAACAGTAGGACCTTTGTCTAAGTAGAAGAAACTGGAACCAAATCTTGTGTTTTGAAACTGGTTCTGTTGCCTTGTTCCTCATTAAACTGACTTTGAGCTAGTCCACATGGCAATTGAGGTATAGGGGTTTTGGTGGTAGGAAAATCTTCAGATTTACCAAATTTTAAAAAGACACAGGAAGAAAACTGTCTCCATGTCTCTTAGGAACTTGCTGAGGTAAAGTTTGAGCTTTCTCTGATACTGGGGACTTGTGCTTTTGATTCTGAGCTGGTGGTGTTGAATTATGAACTGCAGAAGATTAATTTACCAAATTTGAATGTCCTGAAATGTATTTGAGAAAAAGCTGATTCCTGCTATGTTAGTTTCACATGGTTGTTTGCTGACAGATTTCTGATAAAGCAAACTTAAGACTTCTTGTGAAAAGGGGGGTGTGTGGGTTATTGGTGCTTGCTGTGTATTGTTCCCCTTGATACGCCACACAGTTCTCCAGAGTGTTTGCTAGTTAGCTTTTTGCCCACAGCTTGGTCTTGTAAATTATAATGTTCTTCTACAGATGCAAGCAAGGCATTGTCTGTTCTTCGACCTCCTTCACTTGCCACAGCTGTGGTTCTCTCCTTCACTGTTGGGTTTCACCAGAGAGAACAATGGGAAGGTCAGCAGGAAAGAAGTAATTTCCTTCCAGCCCTCTGCAGTGCTTTTGGAGATCCCCAGCATGATCACGCCACTTCTTTTTCTGGAACTAACCCAAGGTCCCATATTCTTCTGGTGTAGAAACAGATTCTTTCTGCAAGCTTTCTTTGATTTTTGCATGTAAGCTTTCTTGGGAGTCATGTCTTGTGGGTAAATGTGGTTTTCTCATTTTCTTCATCCCTCCACAGCTTATACTCTTTAGTCATGTAGTCAGTAAGCTTACTCTTCCAAAATTCTTTTTATGGTTTTTCCTAATTTTCAAAATCTTTTCCAGAATCTACAGGGATAATCTTAACTCTTCCTCTATTTTTGGGGGTTATTTGGGAGATTTAATTAAGGGAAAAACAGATAGGGGAGTCACAAAGAAGCAAAAGAACAAAAACAGGAATGAACAGACAAAGAGCCACACAAAACAAAAATGACAACAAAGATTTTAACACAAAAATAGAAAAGTAGCAGCAAAAAAAAACAAATCACAGTCATGCCTGAGGAACACACAATCAAGTTGTGACAATTCAACTTATGATTTTCATTTGACACCCCCTACTTCAGCATCTTAGTTTTTACCAGGGTCAAAAATGGATTTTGCATGGCTCCTCATAGCTGAGGATTGTGAGACATTTACTGTTATCCATTCAGAAGACGCTTTTCTCCAAAGCACCTTACAATGATTATAAACTAGTACTTAGATGACAAATTCACCAAGTTAGATACAACACACTAAAATCCCACAATCACATACTTTAACACCAGAGCAATGTAACACTCACACTATAGACAATCTAAAGTCACATCCCACCAGTCTTTGGACTATGGGAGAAAACTTGTACAAACATGGGGAGACACAGGGGGGATGAAAGAGATGAACAGGTGGAGGTTGACAGTAAATCATTATTATAGGGTTAAAAATAAAGGCGAAACTGCCTTGTTACACTGTGTTGCATTAACTAGTGAAGTACCTGCATTTGGTGATAGTTTAGCATACCAGTAATACTATTTGGTTATATTTTAACGTCATTTAGTTTTACTTTCATGGCTCAGGAACACATAAAAACTTTTACCACTGAAATGACTAGTAAATACAAGCAAATTAAGTGTGTGGGAAGCATTTCTCAGGAACGTTACTTTTGTAAACCAGGAACTGCTTCATAATTACAATACAGAAGTATGAAAATCCAAGAGAACACCTGAGACTGTCTGAAAATCACAAAGCATTTTTCATGTGCATCTGTATCATCTGCTCAACCAAACAGAACATTTATATTTTACTGGCAATTAGGGGAAAAACTGAATTCAAATTATTTCAGTTCAATTTAATGGAAGGCATCTACATGCCTGTTCTATTTAGCTAAATGTATTATTTATTAACTAATGTATTATTTGTGTGTACACTTTATTTATTCTTTACACAAAAAATACCTAAATATCTTTAACAAGATATATATAGCAGTTATAAGATATACAGTATCCTCTGAAGGACTGGACAATATAATCTTCTTGGTATTGTGTGATAAGTCAATATGTCTGAAATCAAGGACACTATCACAATACTTAACCAGAACCTGTTCTTTTAAGGGATACCTGACAAGACAAATATAGCTATCCCACAGTTTACATTCCTGATCTATTCCTCAAAACTGGACTTAAATCAGGAAAACGTAAATAAGGAGAGTGTTTTTGATTATTTTAAACGGGAAGAAATTGTAATCCTATCCAACCTCCCCAAAAAACTCAACCAATTTCCCGAAATACCATTAAAACACTACAAATTGCCTATATAACTTTAAAATCATTAATAACTCTTGCCTCTTCCTCTTGTATTGCAACAGAAATTTAGCAATAAAATTTGCAAAAAAAAAAGTACAGACAGCAATTTAAAATAAACAATGCAACTCACTGAAATGAACTGTTCCATATTGTTTATAGTCGCCAAATGAAGGGAAAACATTATGCAGAACCCACGCACCCTGGCATGTTATATAATTCTTTTCTGAAAACATGTCAGATAGCAAATGTTTGGACAGAGGGATACTATATCCTACTGCCCATTCCCAGCTAATCTCAACACCCCATCCAATTTACCTTAATAATCATTACATCTTAAATAAATAAAACAACCTTTAAAGAAAACCAAATAAAGCAGTCTTCAAGATGAAAAACTGCATGTCAAATATGAAAAGCAGCATTAACTGCAGAAACAACCTGAATCTAAGCTTGCTGGATAAACTGGGCAACTATGAATGAAGAGACATTTTAAATAATCAAAATAATGGTTATCCAAGGCCCCTTTTTGAGTTTTGTGGATCTCTGAATCACAAGCACAAGTTCAATTAGCTTTATTCAGAGGGCATTTCTGAAAAAAGCACGGGCATACCTGGTTCCACGTTGTTCCCGGTAGTGCATGTCATAGCTCTGCATGGAGTCTGTGCTGGACTCTCTTGAGTCTACCTGATGGTCTGGCAGGGACCTCATGGGGTATTGGTGTACGGAGGAGTTGGGTTGGGCTGTAGTGTGATAACAGGGGGGGACACTACTGCTGGCCTCACTGCGGTAGTCACTGTCACGGTCATCCACAGCACTGTCATGTTCGTCTAGAGCTACATGAGAACAAGAAGTTCCAGAAGTGGTCTTTAATGAACACAATACTGGACTGAAAAGGCACTTTGCCACTATTAGAATTTTAATAACTTGAAAATTTCATAAAGATGGTGACAGTTGACTTTCATTGCCCCATCTGAATATTTTCTTAATTTTTTAATGAAAGCAATAACCACATTTCAAAAAAAGTATTGCATTTATTCCCAGTTAATTTACAAAGCCATTTAAGATGGAAAACTGATGTTAGCCAAATTATTTACTGTGCTAGCTGTGTCACAGAAATGCCTACGGGTCTATACAGCACTTCAGTACATCATCATCATCATAATAATATTTTTAATAGTAAATGTAAACCACTGTGATTAACTATTATTTCAAGAAAGCCAAACCTATTCCATTGTTCCTTACAAATCTGACTGGCAACAGGTAAACTCATTTTCACTAACAATGACAGGTGTTTAAATACAAAGACACAAAAGAAAAAAAACAATTTTTAATATTGGCAATTATAGCTAAGACAAACAAACGGACAATAACACCCCCTACTACAACAAACATAAAAATATTTTATTCATAATTAACTGGAAGAATTCTGAGATGTCGCCCTAAAACTCTAAACCCAAACCCCATCCTTAGGTCAAATATATTTTTCTTCATGCTATCTGTATTCCTCGTACAAAAAAGAAATATCATACACACAGCTTCTAGATGTGGCTGGAACAAGTTGTTACACTGTCAAAAATCTATATTAATTAATTAAAACTACAAAATAATTTGTTGTGTATTAGCTATTTGCATGTGGAGGCTGCTCAGCATTGTATAGCCAGATAAAAACTCCACACAAACAAATGTTTAGGATGACCATACTCCAGTTGACGAAACTGTAGTTCCATTCATCCCCTGGCCAGAGAACTCTTGGGGTAGGCTACATACGATAAATCTGGGTAGGGAAAAAGGGTAGGAAGCATGCAAGCTATGCATGGTGTACAGTTTAAATATTACTCATGCATACACAGTCAGCAATTCCTATCTCACTGACAACCCCAGACAATCACAACCATCTGGAGTCTATAAGATAAACAACACCTTAATCTGTCAAACAAATGAAGACCCCCTAAAGGCATAGCATTCACATGTAATTTGGTTACAATGACATTTACTTAGATTAACCTTTTCTCCAAATAAACTTACAGTGTTATCTTACTTAAAATGTTTTACCCATTAATACATCCATTAATGGACAGTTTTGACTGCAGTAAGTCAAGGTTAGTACCTTGCTCAAGGATACTAGAGCAAGCTGTAAATATCTTTGTCATGATTGGATTGGGTGTTGTGTTATGATTCTCTAACACAGTTAATAACATTCGGCATTACTTAATAAAAGTTAACTTGTTGTGTGTAAGCTAAAAGAACAAAAACGTCTGTTGTGCTGTAAATAATGCTACTGGGAGACTCAGAGCACGCAGGAGCACCGCTTCAACGCAATGTACAACTAAGAGCAAACAGCAGCACATTTCCTCATCAGACAGACAGCTACTAATACAGACATGCAATTCTCAAAGTACAGTCCTTTAGTCCAATATTGCCACTTTACATATTGAATTTAAGATTATCGTCTCACCTGGTCCATGTCACATTGGACTAATGAATGTTAAGTAATAAATCAACTCTTGGTTCCAATTAAGTTCAAAAATAGAGGACCTACTATACATAAAACCAAAGAACAAGGAAAAGTGTTAAACACATTAAGGCATAAGCACACACCAAAAACCTGTAAAGGGCTAGCAATAACAGAATAAGCCATTTCCCCAACTTTTTAATTTTAAAACACTGATGTCTTAGCTTATGTAACTGATTGATCCTAACAAAAAATGTAATGCTTATTTATATCAGTGTTAATTTCAAATTCAGCATTTTGTTGTAAAACCATTCTTTGCTAATTTACAAGCATCATTAAGAGTAGATCCATCTACTCCACCTGCTCTGTCTTGTATATTTTCAATATTTTAAGCAAGTAGACAATTTATTCCATTTTCATGAAATCAGGGATGTAACCAGAAACATCTTGGACCAAAAGGTAATAATGAGAATCCATACAGCGGTGGAATTTCTCAACAAGAGGATGTCATTCAGACTTACAACACTGGGAGGCAGCAGAGGCCAGGAGTCCCACTTGCCCTTCATCTTGCAATGGCTGCTAAAGACAAAATGAAGGGAAGTTACACATTTGGGTAACTGATTATTTGAAATATTTTGAATTAAATATTTCTATCATTGCAATCTGAATGTACATATATACACATCCCCTGGTATACATCCTTCCCAAACCACTCAAGTTAAATAGAAGCAAAACAAAAGAGGTGATGGTTGATCTTTTTTCTTTGCTTGTAGTGTTTGGTCTGGAATGAAGCTGAATTGTGCCTTCACTCATACTGCATAATATATTACAGTATCTACGTTCAAAATGCAAGTTTAGAAATACTGAATACCCTGAAAAGTATGAGCGAGGGGGATCTGCTTTGGCTTTGTGTCCAAATGTCACTGCAAAATGTCTGTTGCCGTACAAGGCAAAAAGATGAGTTTGTTGGTTATACAGGCATTTTACAGCATTTTAGTAATATTTGGGGAAATTAGTTGAGTTTTTTGGTTGAAGCAGAATATAATTCTTCCAGTTTAAAATAAATTAAATAGGTCCCTAATATACCTTTAAATGGTTCAAGTCCAGTTTTCAGGAATAGATATGGAACGTAAACCAGGGTTAGGTATAGTCGTTTCAAATTGTTAAAAAAAACTACTAAATTACCTATATATTATATTACAGGTTCGTGAGATCAGTACACAGCAATAGCATTTCATCAAAGCACACACATGCCAGTATACTATACCTAATATTTCGGCAACTCCAAGACGCGTAGAAAAATGTCAGCTGACAAACAGAACATTAGACATTTTCTAAGCAAACTCTGCCAATGTTCAATAAAGCATTAAAAAGAAGCAGTAACTATGTGATATGGCTAACAATGAAGTGTTGCTTATTTACAACAGTGAAATTGTTTCAATTAATGTCAATTACAACAAAGGTATCAAGCAACAATTAATCCTAGACGTTTAATTTGTGGGAAACCGTACCCACTTCTGTCAGTCTACTGATTATAGAAGAGCTCTCATTTTTGCAGCATTTTGTTCAGGAGGACACCAGGTTAGCCGTTGCCCCAAGATGCCACAGGAATGTTTGGAGCATAAATCTTATGACCAGATGCCTTTGCTGACACCAACACTGATGATGAAACAGCGGTACTGATGAATCAGTAGCTGGTCAGACACATACACAACTGATTATAAAAGATATCGCAAAGATTATCACACAAAAAAAACAAAAACTTCCAAACTAAATCTTTTTGGAAAACAGTGATCACGTTACTGATCCTGTTTCACTGAGGTTTTACAGCAACTTACAGAACAAAAATTCCACAGAAGGATCTGATCTATCCTCATGGTCTAGTGCTACAGGTGTGAGACTACACTGAAGTAAAACGTGATAATCAAAAGTACATTCTATATCTGTCAGTTTGGCTGCTTTCACAGATATAGTAATAAATTCTTGTGACGTGTAATTTATGCTACTTGATTATACTATTTGACTATGAAAACACTGTCTTCATGAATTCCAACCTAAGCTTCAATAAACACCTTCTGTTTGATAACTACACATGTACAACACTAGACCTACTGAAAATCATGTCTCCTAAATGGAAAAATACTCTCAAACAAATTAAAGCAATTTACAAATTTGAAATTTAACTTTAAAATTTTTTAATCAGCATCAAAGTCTCTTGTGAACTAATTTAACACCATCAAACAGAACAGACCATCAGACAAAGGTGTCCCAAAAATAAATCCACCCAAGTCAAACTGATTTAAACAAGGGGTATGCCTTACCTTGTCACATATCCTCAGAGTGTTGAGGCATTCCAGTTTGCCCGTCCAGTAGCGAGCTTCATCTTCTGGGATGTCTAAAGAGATGAGAACAATAATTGGTAACATCTAAGTCCCTTTAAACCCCAATTGTGATGTAATCTGTGATGTATGTATTCAGTCAATTACAGAAAGGAGGGAAGAATGCAAAGTTTTAAGCTTGCATCATTTATTAACACTGTACAATGACAGTTAAGACAGAGGAGCAAAGAGGATGAGAAGCAGCCTAAAAATGGCCATTACATAAAAATAATTAATTTTCAGAATATTATTAGTACTACCAGGAGTACCTCACTTGACTGACACTTTTACCAGAAACAACTTGCACATATTGCTGGATACAACATGATCCAACATACTGTAAAAGGAAAAAAAGTGGAAAAATAATACAAATTACAACATCAGAATTTCATCCAAACACGTAAAACATTTTTTTTTTAATCCCAGAAATTACACAGATCCCTGTATGCCATGCTGAGGGCCTCTTTGTATGTATGTACTGCATGGCACTAGCCCCACACTCTGTGTTTTTACTAATGTGACTGAATGGCTTTAAGGGGGAGTGGAGCATGATGGGAGGGATGTGCGAGCCTTGCAGCTCGTGTGTGACTGTGGAATTAATGAAGAAGTATGCGCAGCAGATAGTGGAGAGAAGTACAACAACTGTAATTCCAAATAATTCATGTCCTGGACAAACATGTTTTGGTGCTCAGCAAGTTCCTTCATTGAGTTATTTTCTCACCGTTCGTAAGAACTGATGAACTTTAACAAGGAAATTACCCTGGAGTGATAATACCATGCCGAAGGGGAAAAAAAAAAAAGACATCAGCGATGAATTCAAAGAAACAATTTTTGCTGCTCATCAATCACTGAAGGGTTATAAGGCCATTTCCAAACAATTTGAAACCCACCAATGTACAGTGAGAAGGATCATTAACAAATGGACAGTATTCAAGACAGCAAATTCACCCAAAGAGCAAAGCGTATAATGCTCAGAGAAATCTGAACCCAAGAGCTACATTTAGTGATCTATAAGCCCCGATTAACATGTTGAAATAATAATGTTCATGACTATAAAATTAAAAACAAAATGAACATGTATGGCTTTCATGAAAGGGTAGCCGTTAGAAAGCCCCTTCTTGCCTAAAAGAACATGGCAGCAGAGCTTAGTTTTGCAAAGGTACATGTGAACAAACCACAAGGTTTATGAAACAATGTTTTTTGGACAGACAAAGTGAAGATGTTTGGTCATGATGTACAATGTCATGTTTGGCAAAAAACAAACACAGAGTATCATCACAAACACCTCATAACAACTTTGAAACACAGCGGTAAAGAGGTGATGATTTGGCTTGTTTTGTAGCCATAGGACCTAGGCACCTTGCAGTCACTGAGAACTCCTCTTTACACCAAAGTATTGTAAAGGCAAATCTGAGCCCATCTGTCCTAAAGCTTGCCCAAAATTTTGTCATCCAACAGGACAGTGGCCTTAAGCAAACCACCAGATCTACAGATGAATACCTGAAAAAGAAAAATGAAGGTGACCAAATCGCCAAGTCAAAGTCCAGACCTCAACCCCATTGAGATATTGTGGCATGACCTTAAGACGAATGCCCTAAAACATCTGAATTGAAGCAGTTTTAAAAGAAGAGTGGGCCAAAATTCCTCCAAACATATGTGAGAATGATAAACAGAAAATGATTACCGCTAAAGGTGGTTCTATAAGCTATTGAACTGTGAGATGTACTTAGTTTTTCCACATGACTTCCGAACGTTGACTCATTTTTTATTAAGTAAATAATGACTTACTGGAATCTGATACTCGTTGTTTATCAGCTCAGGTTAAATTGATCAAAGTTTAGGAACTGGTAAGGACCAGATGTTTTTTATGTCATGTCTGATATAACCAAAGAATTAATTGAGAGTTGACTCGCTTTCTGACATGAATTAAATTCAACTATATTAAGACATGTACATCTTTAAAACATTAAATGTTATAAATTCACAATGCTTAAGTATCTGATTTGGAAAGAAATATTAAAAATACTTTTTCACAAGAAACTGTATTCTGTGCTGAATGAAAAATCCAAAATGTAACATCTGAAATCTCATTCTCATGCAAGCTTTTCCTGTTCTTACTGATCAAGTTTTTTTGAGAGGGGTCACATTAAATTTGTGATCATCTACAGATAAATTTGATCTCATTGTTTTGATCTCCAAAATGGCACTGTTCATTCCACAGTGTTTACATGAATACCTTAACTACCAGGGTTTCAGATAAATACTTAACTGAGTTGCACTTCAATGTCTGAGCAGTTATGTCCAGGTATTGTGATTTGGGCAGGAGTATGACAAGCGGGCAGGGGTACTAGAGAACTAAGGAGCAATCACTCCAAACCAGCAATTTCATCCATCTTCCTGGCCAACATCCGCTCATTGGACAATAAAAAAAGACATGCTTTAAATGTACTACACAACAAGAAATGTTTTATCTATTGTTGATGGTGATTTCAACTAAGGAAATTTCAACTTCCCAAATACCATCAGCATGTTCACTGTCCTACAAGGAGGAAAATACACTGGGCCTTTACATGAACATCTGAAGCAGTCTGAAAAATTTCTCTGTTGTTGATCCCTGCATACAAGCCACTTTGGATAAAAGATAAAAGCGATCAAGCAAATGAAAGTCCAAAGCATGTGAGATAGAGAAGGAAAGGAACAACTTCAGCTTTGCAGAACTGTTTTGACCACATGGACTGGAACATGTTTAAAGCTACCACTACATAAAGGGATGGTTTAGACTTAGAACAGTACACCTGCCATCATCAGCAAGTGTATGGATGATGTTGTGACCACTAAAACAGTTACTATTCAACTGAACCAAAAGCCTTGATTGAATTCTGAGGTTCGCTCACTGCTGTAAGCCTACAAAGTTACATACAAATGTAGCATGAGAGCCACACTGAAAGCTGCTAAGGACAATTTTAACAGCGGCTTCGAAAAACCAGTCTACACCAGTCTTTCATCAGTCTACGCCCAGAGGATCCAGAAGCATTGTGCAGGAAAAAACTCAAGAAGAATGTCACAAGGCATACAGACTATTACTGAATATGAGAAAGAACAGTGTTGATGATAGTAATGTGTCCCTGCCCAATGTGCTGAATGAATTCTTCATTTGGTTTGAGGCCCTCAACCCCACTCCAGCCATAAAAGCTGCACTTTCCCATGCAACCAGGTACTGTCTGTCTCCCTAGCTGACATGAGGAAGACTCTGATGAGAATGAACATGTACAAAGCTGCAAATTTACAACAGTATCCACAGCCACATGCTAAGGGAGTATGCTAATCAAATAGCAGAGGTCTTCGTTGACACCTCTGTAAGTCAAGCTGTTGCTCCCAAATGCTTCAAATCCATCATCATCACCCCAAGACCCCAAGAAACTGTGGTGCACTGCAAAACTGTATGTTCAATCCATTACTGTACACCCTTGTAACTTACAACTACAGTCGCCATTTTATTAGGGATACCTGTTCGTTCGCACAATTATGTGATCAGCCAATCGTGGCAGCAGCACAATGCATAAAATCACATTGACATGGGTCATGAGCTTCAGTCAACGTTCACATGAATCTCTAGAATCGGAAAAAATATGATCTAAGTGACTGACACGTGTTGTTGGGATTTCCACACACAACAGTCTCCAGAGTCCACAAAGAACGGTGTCAAAAACAAATCCAGTTTGAGCAGCAGTTCTGTGGACAGAAATGCCTTGTGGATGAGATAAGTCAGAGGAGAATGGCCAGACTGATTCAAGTTGACAGAAAGGCTACAGTAACTCAAATAACCACTCTTTACAACAGTAGTGGACAGAAAAGCATCTCTGAATCCACACCATGTCGAGTCTTGAGTCAGATGGGCTACAATAGCAGAAGACCACATTGGGTTCCACTCCTGTCAGCCAAGAACAAGAAGCTGACGCTACAGTGGGCACTGGCTTATAACCTATTATAGGGACAACAAAGTGACTAACAATTATTGGTCTTATTGGCCAAAGTCAGAAAAAAAATCAGGCTGTTCACACTCTTGGGCACTCATAGTTCAGTACAGTTCAAGTTCTAGAGTACACATCACCAAAGACCTCTCCTGGACCCAGAGTACAACTCACCTGAAGAAGAAAGCCAAAGTGTCTTTGCTTCCTAAAGAGACTGAAAACAATTTAAATTCCAGCTTCCGTCATGGACAGTTTCTTAATATGTGCCATACAGAGCATATAATCATCTCGGATGGCAGTATGGTATGAAAACTACACTATCTCTTACCATGAAGCTTTGCAGTGTGTACTGAAAACTGCCTGGTCTATCACTAGGACTTCACTACCCACCAACCAGATGACCTTCAGCAAGCAGTATGTCAGGAGAACTCCTATCACAAGAAACTCCTCTTTCCCTTTGTACAATCTGTTTTCACTGTTGCTGATGGCACCACAACTTGTAGGCCAACACCACAGGCCTAGAAACTTCTTTTTCCCCCACAGGTTGTTAAGCTTTTTCCCCTGACCACTGTATTATCAACAGTATCGCTATGGAATGTTTGCACTACTACGCCATTTCCTGTAAAAAAAAAACACTTATTTAATCTATTCATTTACCTTAATCATGTCATTGTTATTTATGTATCACTTATGTAAGCACTTAACACAAAACTGGCAGTTTGTAAATGAACATAGAAACATACCAAATGGCAACTCAAAGCGTGTGTCCAGCAGCACTTGATGGGGAGTGGGGTTCTTGGTTCCACAGATCTCGTTAGCCTTCATCAGAACCTCAGCATCCAGGAAAGTCCATTCACCAGGGCCATCCTACAGTACCCCAAGGAACAGTAAGTCAGAGGCAGAGAGTGAGACAAAAAAGCAAGAGAGTAAGAGAAAATTCGAGCCAGAGATACAGCAGAGCACAGCAAGCAAGATAGAGAAGGAAAATTAAATAAATCCATGATGAGAAACAATGACAAACGCACAATAAAACAAAGAAAATCACTTAAGACTTTGGAGGAAAAAATGTGTACACATTACATGAGCTATATAATAGTAAATATTAGCAATCACAAAGACCGTACTGCTCAGTGAGAAGCCACTTCCCAGTAAGCTGATGGAACTCTTTTAGGTATCTGATTCAGTAGTTGCATTTTCAAGTTTTTTTTTTTTTTTTTTTTTTTTTACTGTTTGTTCTTTGTTAACTATGTAAAATTAATGTCTGGCAACTGCTTTCCCCATACATATCATTATAAGATAGATATATAAAAAAGCTGGAAAAGCTGTAAATATTGGCCAGTTGACAGAGGGAGTAGCAAGAATATGATATCATTTTCCTTTAAGAGACTTTGCAACATGGAAAATCCCTAAATTGCAAGGGTTCTTGCAAGAAGCTTTCAGACTGCATACAGACAGAAATCATCAATGGTGTAGAAAGATGAAAAACTAGAGAGGCTGCAGTTCTTTTGAACGACAAATGTTGCATTTTTCTGGACATGGTTCAAGAACAGTTTGGTAACTGGATGCTGAGCCATCAGGATGGGCCCAAGTCCCACATATGCACCCCAATATGTTGCTGTTTACATTTCTGACCCTGCTGAAGTAGAAGGAGAACGTATCATTTACAGTGCAATTCTGAAACTTCAGACAAAGCAATACATTCATTATAGTCTCTAAAACTTTAGCCATGTCAGTCTCTGGAGCTGCACTGACATTCAGCTACTTTTTCCACTGCAGAGTACACAAAAGAAATGTCTTCTTCTGGATGTAATGCTGCATACATATACAGATTCATATCACTCCCCCTATTTGGCAGACCACAGACACAAGGCTGATGAGTCAATGGGAGGATTGTTTGAGATGACAGACTGAAAAGTATAGAGTGAATCATACAGGAAGAATATAGATGGTCTTATCAATATCAGCTGTGTGGACAAAATTTTATCCTGCTTCTTAGCATAAGACTTAAGAAGCATAAAAAACCTTCAGGAATGGTGACAGGGAGGAAGTGAGGCAGGTGCAGTGAAACCTGAGGCTGAAGATCAGAGATGGAAAGAATAGTTACAGTGATGTGAAACAGAATACTTCTCTTTCAATTTTTTTTTATACCAGGACCTGACCAAAGAATCATCTCGTCCTTATAAGGTCTGAAAATTGGGCAAATTTGACTTCACAAACAAACACCACATAACAGATTCTGTCATTATTTACCATAAACTCCAGAATTATTGACACCGGCCATGAAAATGAGCAAAATTCTCTACATCTATAAAACACAGTCTCTGTTTGTTCTTCATGTACAGTTTTGTTTTCAAGCTGTAGACTTCAAATTTGGCAAAGCTCTCACTCTGAGGCTTTTCCATAGTGAAACTCATTAAACTTCAAAAAGGCTACTTACTATTCGGTCTCTGACAAGGTTTGGGGAAGTGAGAGTAGTGACGTAACTAACAGTAAAATCACACACAGAGCTTAAAGACAGTGATGGATTTTCTCACCACAAACACTTTCTCACACACATAAGAGCACAGACATCTCACATGCTCTACAAACACATATGAACATATTTTCTCACTCAAACACAGATTGATAATATATACTGTTATTACTACCTGCATGCCGATCTGCACACACGCTGGTGCACATTCTCTTACAAATGTAATACATTCAACAACTTTAAAGGTAAGCAGCTGTTATATCTGAGCAAAAAAAATGCAAAAATTTATAAGAAATTATACATGACACACACAGCACTGCACACTTTAAAAGTGAAAAGGTAAAAAGTAACAAGGCATTATATAATCACCAACCTATTTTACCATTAAATTGGTTGCATTTCATACATATGTGCTGTTAGTGTTGTTAGACAGGTGAATGCCACAGAGTGTGATGTAAAAAAACTAAATATATATAATCAAATTTTATTACCTCTCCAAACCAGTGCTGAGTAACTTCACTAGTTAATATATAAAATAAACAGCACATGCAATGGGATATTTTGGGATTAATCATATGGAAAGGACATACAGGGTGCCTGGCAAGGGTATTCAAACTTCTTAAAAGTTACAAACATTGTCTGGATAACAAATTATTATATTACAAATTATACTCACACATTATTTCCATTATTTGAGTTTTTCATTTTCTTCAAAATATCTGCAAACAAATAGCTTATTTTAGCTTTGACAATTTATTGTTAGAGCATATGAGCTTACAATAAAAGTAACATTTGGAAATATAATTTGCAATCCAGGCAATGTTAACTTTCAAAGAAACTGAACACTGAGAAACTGCAAAGAATCTGAGAGTTGCATTTAGAGGTCTACAGGTCTCAGTTAACATGATAACTATTATTGTCCCTGACTCTACAATCAGAAGAAGACTGAACAAGTATTTCTTTCATGGAAGGGCAGCCAGGATAAAGCCCCTACTCTTCAAAAAGTATGTTGCAGCACAGCTTATGTTTGCAAAGTTGCATGTGAACAACCCAAAAGCTTTACGGAACTCAGGTTCTTTGAAATTTCTCAGAGGGTTACATGGTCTGACCTTATGGGGTCACCCTCATTCTGAAAAATTGGCAACTGTCTTGAATTTCACTGTATTCTCACTGTACAATGGTTGATTTCAAATTGTTTAGAATTGGCGTTATAACCCTTCAAAGAGGAGCAGCAACAATTGTTTTGCTAAGTTCATTCCTGATGCCTTTTCTCCTTGGCATGATGTAAATACACATCTGAATTTTCCAGATCATCAAACTGCCAAAAGCAGAGGGGTCACACTTCCCGATGATCAAACAATCAAATGCGTTTGATTAGTAGCATATAACTGCTATTTACCTTAATTCATAGAGAAACAACAAGAGTGTATTGTAATTTTTCCCAGATAGTTTCTGCATGTTTTTTGTTAAATGAACTGTGTTAACTGAGGACATATTTGTCTAATTATGGACTTTGGGGAGGACCAGTGAATTAGTATTTAAGCCCTGATACATAAAATTATTGAACTGAAAGAGGGTTACTTTTTTCACATTAGTATACAGGAAGAACTTGGAGAACAAGCTGAGACATTATGTATAGAATGATGTACAAAGTAAATCACTCAAAGTACATCATCATTTGTTTAAATTTTCCAAGTGCACTCAAAACCATACCTTCTGTTATAGTCAATGCACATAGATATACAGTACTGTGCAAAAGTTTTAGTCACCTGTGGGAAAAATGCTATACAGCGAGGATGGTTCCAAAAATAATGCCATGAATACTTATTAATCAATAAACCTTCTAAAAAGTGCAATAGACAAAAAAAACTCAATCAAATCAATATTTGGTGGGACCACCCTTTGCCTTTAAAACAGCACCAATTCTCTTATGCAAACTTGCATGCAGTTTAAGGTAGAGGTTGGCAGGTTCTTCCAAACATTTTGAGGAACTGGCCACAGTTCTTCTGCAGACTTTGACTGTCTCTGCATGTACTCCCAGACTGACTTGATCATGTTGAGATCAGGGCTCTGTGGGGACCATAGCATCTGTTGCAGGATTCCTTCTTTTTGCTGAAGATAGTTCTGTATGACTGAGATTGGGTGTTTGAGGTCATTCTCAGGCTGCAGAATGAATTTGGGACCAATCAGAAACCTCCCTGATGGTAGATAAGAATCTACCTGTACTTCTCAACAGACATTGAAGTTGCATGCCTAAGACTTTTGCACAGTACTGTATATCCAGTTTATTCTGGATTACAGACTACTTTTTTGTAAACCTTAGTGTAAGGGCTTGCAGGCTGTGAGCAGCATGGAAACCCCTCAAGGTAACTTTTGGAGCACTTCCTGAGTTTATGCACACTACAGAGTCATCTGCAGAAGTTGATACAGCAAAAGTCAGGCTTATCAGGGATAGGCAGGAGAATGAATAAGTTAATGTTCATCTGGCTTGGTGAAAGACTTTGTTGAGTGGTGAAAAGAAAAACTACTGCAACTTGAAATTACAAAGTATATGTGGCAAGGACACAGAAATACCTAAGGTACACTTGGACAACAGCGTGGAATCACCTAACAACAGTGAAGTTTTATACAAGTAGGGCCAGAGTCACTTTTACTTTCTGAGGAGAGTAAAAATTGTTTGAGCAATAAAATTAATCAATTAAGCCAGACTCAGTCATGGGAGTTAGGGGCAACACTCTGGAGGAAGTACTACAGAAAAAAAATTCACAAGAAACCTTTTAGTTCCATTAAGGTTATTGCTTGTGTAACAGAGTCACTTCATGAGAATTCCAAGTTACCAGAAATTTTAATATGTACAAATATGAACACAGACAATCCTGTGAGGCATGGCTCACTTGACAGCTGCGTGTATCACTTGTCGACTGTCTGGCATAAATGGTTTTAGAAATTTTGTGAGTCTTTATCACCTTACATGAGTCTTAAAAACACTAGCTGTAAAGAAAGTGCTAAAACTTGGAAAAACTTAAAACCTGAAGCAATGAAATAGCAACTTTTTCAGACTGTGATGCATATAATTTCATACCTCATCTGACTGACAAATGCTTTTTAGGGGGATCCAGGCTGTGCCCATCATGGTGTCCCAGATCAATCCTTTGTTCCACACTTCCACAGTTAGTCCCAGGTCAAGACGATTGATTTCACTGCAGGACAAGTATAACAGCAGTACATTTCAGTAACTAGAAAATTCCCAGTTATTTTTTCTGTAGAAAAGATCACTTTAGACACAAATAGCAGGAGAGCTCTGCATTTCATTCAGGAGTGTGTTTTCAATTAATAAATAACTTGATATCATAGTACAAAAGCAATTCTAAAACCTTAAATGTACATGCCAGTTAAGTACCCAAATAAGGACAGGCAGACAGTGAAAAACGAACTCATGATATCTGTTATGGTGAGGAAAGGTAGGATTTCGCAAAATATATTGTATTACACAAAAATCAAATTTTAGATTCAGATCTTTAAATTAGTGACAAAAAACAAACATTTAGAGGTTCTTAGATTACACTACCTAGTGTTATGCACCTCTGAGTTTAATTGCATTCAGTATATTTGTATGTCATTGCATTTTCTTTTCTACAATTTCTTTTGTGATGCACACAAAATGCACTCCATATAGCGGGGACATAATGTGATTTCATCAAATGTGTTTTTAAATATTACAGCTGCACTCACCAGCCACTTTGATGGGTAAACCTACCCAGTACCAACTAATGATGTAATGAAGTGTAGAGTGATTTCTTGGCACACAATAGGTTCAGATTTTTAGTTTTTTTTTTTTTTTAATTTTCATGGAAACATCATTTGAATGCCACAACATACCAGTGTAACAGTGATAATGACCAGGTGTGTCCATATCTTACTATATTTACATTAGTCTTTCTCAAAATGTTACAATGTTTTGGATGAGGTAAGGGTGTTAGCAGAATGAATTTACTGCTACAAAAATCTGCAGAAACTGAGTGAGGCTGTTAGACCATTGTGAAGCAAGAAATCTGTTGCTGAATTTATACTGTGCTGGGGCAAGAGTCTCCAAACTGCTATTTGTTAAGTGTATCAAATAAAGCAGCTTGAGTGTCAATAGCTAAAACTTTTACTGAAACCAACAAGAAAACAAATGGAAATGTGTTTTTTATTACATTGTTTTGAAGCTAATATTAACAAATACTGACAAACATGTTTATATGATCAGGAGCCAGTGTTTTTTAAAGTTTACCATGAGACAAGTGGTCAGCCATTGTTTCATTCTTCTGTACCAGCTGATGTGCAGAAGCAACACATCATTGTGTACTGTAATTTGTTAAAAAAAACTATTGCTGACCCTAAAAATGAAGACAAAATCATTTTGAGTGTAATAATCAAACAAGTATTTCGCAAAATTTGCCAAATCAGTTATAAATTTAAAAAAAGTCAAGATTTTAGCACTTAGTTATTCACCAGGGAATACCACACAGTCACTGCAGGATATAAAAAAGACCTTTCATAAATTCTATAGTAATTTGTACAATTCAGATAACAAGACAGATCAAACAGATATTAATTCATTTAAAATAAATCTTCCAAACCTAAGAAAAGAACAAGCAGATGCACTGGATATGCTACTAACATGTGAATAATTGCATAAAGCAGTTAAACAGCTTTCAAATAACAACGCTCCCGGACCCAATTATTAACCTGCTGATTTTTTAAGAACATTTCTGGCAAACAATTTCACTGCTATTGATTAGAATGATTTGTGAAATAAAACTATTCTCAAATATTGAACCAAAAACAAATGTTCATTGATAAGTTTTGCAAAATCTCCAGTTACTCTATAACTGAACAAAATCCACAGTCTTATCATACTGCTATCACTGTATCAGGGTGACAATGCAGCTCCAAAACTCTCTCTTCCCCTCTTCACTGGTAATAAGTATTTTGGTATTACATTTCTCCCACACTGTCAGAGCTGCTTCCATTCAATTCTGAACCACTGTTAAAAAGAACACAAAATGACTTACTCTGCTGGATGAACTTGCCACTGTCTATGATCAGGAGAACCGCAACCATCAAAATGATAACCCTACCTGAAATTAATCATCCATTTGCCACGATCCCAACTTAATCCACTACGTGCTGGTTTCAATAATTTGACTCAATAACAATTTTACTAGAACAAAAAGACAAGAATCAAACTAACCACCTTACAAAAACAGACATGCACCAAATTTTTACTACTATTTACTACTACTATTTGGTGAAACGTTTATATTATATTGCTAAATGGCTACATCCTAAGATAGAACTAGATTTATGCAAGAACCCTCACTCACTGACTTACCATTCCTTAGTACTACTGTCAAATCACATGACTGCTTTAAGAACACAGTATTTCAACAGTTTTGACAGCCTGGTGGAAAATTAACATTGTCTCCACATGGACACCGTGTATATGCACTACAGTACGGCACAACCCTGATTTTCAAATTAATAATAAAACATTCGTCTCAAAGATTGGGAACAGAAAAGCATTACCCATTTGTTAGTCATGTTTTTCAGAATAATGCTTTTATAACCTTTAATAAACTAGTTGAAAAATAGGATACTGGAAATATACAAAATATTTAGTATCATTTTCTTAATTCCTGATTGCTGTTTGAAACATATGATTGCGTGTTGAATGTGTTTATTTTGTGTGTGAACTGAAAGACCCACCATAATGCAGTATGTGGGTTCCAAAAATTGAATTGTGTAAAATGCAGGGTCATTTTTTACAAGGTTAATGAAAAACTACTTTGTCAGTTATTTTGTAACAATAAAAAGGACAAAAATGATTTCATTTATTTGTTTGAATTTATTAGGCACATAGGAAACAAACCAACTACTGCAACAAAATGTGCAACTGACAATATTATGTACTAATACTAATAAAATAAAAATACTGTAACAACTAACTGTGCTTTCAGGAGCATTACAAAAGGAAGACTCAGGAGATTTGCTCTTAAATGAAGCTCTGATATGCAATTGTAAACAGGAATGTTTTTGAAGTCACATTTTATTTATTCATTGTTAACCACTCACAAAGCAATGGATGAATATTGGAATTACTAATTAATGTGTTACCATAGATACATAAAACACCCTTTTTCATGCTTGCAATGACATCATCTGATGTTCCAAAGCAATGAGAATCTGCCACTCAATATTTTATATACAAAACATTAAGGTTCTCCGTTTAAATCAAAATTTAATTTCTAACTGCAGACCCTAAAACCCTATTTTAACAAAAAACTGCAAACTGTAACTTTGTAAACAATTTGTAATACATGAAATCTGTTTTTGTTCTGCTACATAAGGATTTGTAATAGATGACTTATCGTTTTTCAAACAAATTTACCACAAATATCTGGACTATTAATCTATGACATACTGAAATTTGCTAGGAAACAACTATAGTCACAAATTATTGTTATTTCAAAAAGTATAGCTTTAAACTGGGTGTCAAGTTCTGACAAATAAAAAACCCATTTTCTGGAATACCCTGACGATCCACATGATTCCTATCGTCAAATTACTACACAAAGAGAAACAACTGACAAGAAGTGACAAGGGGAGTGATGTATAATAATTCACTACATTTATTAGAGCTCAAACCACTCAAATACATTTCAATACATTACTGTACACTGCATAACAAAGAATAGCATGAATATCTAGAGGTTACAGTTACAAACCTAATTTGTAATTAAATTTTAATAAAATTAAATTAAAATTGATCCCTGACTTACAAATTTAATTGAGACTTGATCGAGACTTGATTTGTTACTCAAAAAGTTAAGTCAAAAATAAAAAGCAGCTTATCATCAACTATATCATCAGCTATATGCAACAACTTCTGTAAGGGGTCCCAGCAAAAACTATGCATAAGCCTTGCAGCTGTACTTCAAAAATAATGTGTACACATCTGCACTTCTCTGTTAATAAAACCCACTTTTAGTTACTCTGTTTTGTAAGTCATTTTGGAAAAGTGCAACGTAAAAGGCTGCAACCTGAACAGCTTTTTGGGGCAGGAGAAAAAGTGTTTCTAAATATTCTGCATTAACAACATTTGTTTAACAAGTACCAATTCTTTGTTGAATGCACTGGGGGAAGTGGATGGCTGTATAATGATATCCATTGCTCTGTAATTGGAAAAAAATACAGTAATATTTAGTGTGTAATAGCTACCACGTTAGCTCGTATCACTGCTTTCTGTAGAGCAAAAAAAAAAAAAAAAAAAAAAAAATTTGAAAGCAAGAAAAAGATTATACTGATCAGAACAGGTTCTGAATGATGTACCTAACCAAGCATAGGAATGTGTAGGAAATGACACTGCTCTTTAAGAAGCAAAGAAGTATAAATCAGAAGAACCTTAGTTAACAGAAGATAGAACAAGTATGTAATAAGCAGGGACATCGTGTTCTGGCCTTTGGGAGTAAGTGGAATGGGAAAAGTAGAAAAATGGTGATACCTAAAGACACACTCACCTTTGCAAATGTAAATCATTGCCAGAAAGAAGCTACCAGCCACTTGACATTCAGAATGTTATAGTCTGCTCACTATCATCTTCCCAGCAGTGAGGCCCCAGGCCCAGACAGAACCCAGCTCTCATCTATCCTCCTCTAATTTCTTCTTCAGTTCAGTATTCAGTCACATCAGCTTGGGGCTCAGCGTTAGCCAATTTCACACACATAATCTCACTCTACTTCTGCACTGTCCTTTTGAACTTCAGCCAAGAGGCCTAAACGCACAGATATCATAACTAAAAGTCTCACGGAAAAAAATTGTGTCAACTTTGAAGAGAAAACCACAAACATTGTATTATTCACTGCAACCAAGAGCAAGTACTCAGGTTCTTCTCATTTGCTCCCTTGGTAAATAAATTCTTAATTATCTGAAATTTGTTTCCTATCTTAATTCCTACATAAGAAAATCTAACCTTGCCAGACCAGGTTGGCCCCCAATGATGACAAGTGGAAAAGCAGGACATTTTTTGTTCTGCAGAATTTTGTTTGGGGGGGGGGGGGGTCTTGCTACTGCATAGAGGACAAGGAGTACAGCATAAAAAGAAATAATTAAAATAAATTGAAAAATAAAACCTAACTTGAAAAATAATAAGAATAAAATAACCCTACACTGTCCAGCCTTGCTGGCAACATCATCCTAAGGAAAAAGCACGACAGAACGAGATCTGAAGATCTTCTCGTATAAAAGTACGAGAAGACTTTATATTTTTCTGTATGCGTTCTGAGTCACTGTGTGAGTGAAAGCAACCTATAAAAATAAACTGAACCATATGCCAACAATGTATTCTTGCAGCTCAGCAAACCTGAGACATCAGTCCCACTAGTTCTAAAGATGATATCCTATTGTGAAATGTCAGGTTATTAAATCAGCCTCTATACATCCTTAACCATGTGTCTGAATACACCTGAATACACCTTGAATTCAAAGTAGTCTTTCCTCTTTAACACTGATAACTTGGGTTTCAGGTTCTCGGTAATTTTTCTAATCCCTGATCTTAATCCCCTATGGGAAACCAACTATGCTGCAATAATCAGAAAGTTTACAAAGGACCTGGCTGTATGAAACCCTCCTCCTATTTCATTATTTACCAGAAAGAATGTTATCAGCATCACCATTTTATCTTGCTTGCTACACATTCTCCAAAATGTAGTCACTTATTTATTTAGATACCTTCATTTCAAATTTATTTGGGACAGTAAGATTTTTTCCTCCAGTGTTTGCCTATGCTTTGCACTGTTCATTTTTACTTCAGTCTTTATAAGCTTTCCAGGCCCTGCTGATGAAAAGCAACCACATGGAAAAATGCTGTCACTCCCATGTTTTAATGTTGGTATGATGTGACCTGGGTGATGCACTGTATTTGGTCTGTGCCAAATAACGCTTTACCTGAGTACAAAAAGTCAGATTTTTGTTTCATCTCCCATAATACCTTCTGCCATTTTTTTCCTCTAAATAAACAACTTTGGTGCTTTGTTGCAAGTTGATATGATATGGCTTTCTTCTTGCCATCCAGGCATATAGGCCACATTTTGCAGTGTTCTGGAAACTGTTGACTGCTGCACATACTCTCTCATTCCAGCCATTGAACTCTACAACTCTTTCAAAGTTCACGTTGATGTCAGCGTGGCATCTCTGACCAGTCTTTCTTTCTTTCTTGCCCAAGTGTTTTGGTTTGGACAGGCAGCATGATATATGACGTGTCTGGTTTGTGTGAGTCATTCTTTTTTGATGATGGAGTAGACTGCTCAGGGATGTTGCGTTGCTTTTTTTGGTACCGTTCTCCATATCTGCCCTCCTTGATAACTTGATTGTTAACTCACTTGGAAAGCTCAGTGTGCTTCATGGTTTTTCTTCAGATTTCATTACCTAACTGGTGGGCCTCACACATACAGATGTCTTTATCTTGAGATCTGTGATCATTTACTGTAAACCACTATTGAACACCAGCATAGTCCAATCAACTATTTGGGGGGCTCATTAAGGTAATTTTGCACACACAACTTAAGCTTAGTTACAATAAATTTAAAAAAATATTTTGTGATGCCAAAAAATTGTATTATTTTGAATGAACACATCACACGGAAAGACATATTAAACTATAATTTTGTTATTCAGTAAAATGTGTGCTTTTCGGTCTGAATACTTTTGACAGAAACTGTAAGCAGACGTGTGCAATCTCAGTGTAGTCTTTGCCTGTATGCTGCTGTGATCCAATGTTGCTCACAGCTAATTTTAAAAAAATGGGAAACAATAAAATTTAAAAAAAAAAAAAAAAAATCAGTATATTGATATAAAATATGGGTAAATATCATTTAGGCAAATAAGTCTTGAGTGGTGTTTTCAATTACCTTTTAAGTTCATGTAATAGCAACTAGACATGTTTGATTGGTAATTGCCTGATTTCATTAAACAAAGCTTAAAAAAGACAAAGAACTATACATATACACAGCAAATAGTGATGGGGAATAAACTATCTAATGTAAAATAGCATAAAGTTCAAAGGTGCAAAAGAGTACCACTACGTGTATGGCTGGGAATGACCTGTTAAAGGTGCATTTGCACTGGAATGTTTTTAACTATTAAAGGCTTGGGATTAGGGATCTGTGTGTGTCTAGTGAAGGTGTCACAGTCCCCGTGGGTCAAAAAAGGTAAGCATGGAACTTAAGTCGCCTCTTGTTTAAATAAATGCTCCATGCCCATTAAAGTAGCATATTTAATTTGTTGCTGTAGACAAATGAAAACAAAACAGAATTTAAAATTTTGTCTTCAATTTCAGTATAGGGTAAAATATCACAATTGATCAATGATACAAAGTTAATTTATACCAATAATTATATATTAATTATACAACTAATCCACCTTTCATCCTTAACTGCTTATCCTGGGATGGTTGGCAAGAAGGGTAGCTGCACATAAGCAGGTATCCATGCCTGCCTGCCAACTACATCTGTGCTCACAAAGTTTCATTAATTTAACTTAACATATAGCTGCAGTTTAAATCACAAGTATTTGAAGCACAAGTATTTTTGTTACACATTTGGAATTGATTTGAAATGTTACTCAGCTTTCTTTTAAATATAATAAAAAGACATAAGCCTCCAAAACACATACTGAAGCTTACCTTAAGTGATTAGCTGTTTTTATTTCTTTGCAAAATGAGTGAAAAAAATCTTTTAGACTTAGATTTCAGTCCTCAAGAAATATGCGAATAAAATAAACTTCAAGGTGGGACGAAAGTCAACACTGGCCAGCGCCAAACTCAAATAATGCTTACGTCAACAGGCAATACACACAGGGAAAAACTAACAAGATCAAATATGCCAAGGCATAAACCGAACAAAGGACCCTGGTTAAAAAAGAATGTATAGGGGTGAAATAAAAAGTTGATCTCAAAACACTCTTGATAAATAACCTACAGGTTTCTTTCTTAAATGAGCCCTCTGTCCAAAGGTAGTTTTCCAGCAAATCCCAGAAAAAAAAAAAAAAAATCAATTTGGCACACAATGGTTTATTTAACTGGGGCTGCAATGGCAATGGTAAAATAAATGTTTGTTTTCATAGACTTGACTAGGTGCCTGTGCTCCACAGATGTTTGCAAGTTAACACCCTTTTAAAAGAATATTGATTTTGGCATGTTCGCAGACTGCTTGTTGATAACAGACTGACAGCCAGCCAATCCAACTGAGGTATAATTAGTTAGAATACAAGAGGACAGTGAGAGCAATATATCATCTCCAGATGATTGAAAGAATGAAATAATGTGGTTGAGTGATCATTTTTCAAATTTGGCAAAGGAAACTTGGTGTGTGGTGACCTCAAACTTTAATCTCTGAAAGCATGAAAAAATGAGAAGTAACTGAAGAAAGAAATGAGGAATATTATTCTAAAAGTGGAATTCAAGAATTTGTGATGAGAAATTTTAATTTAAAACATACAAAGTATGCTGAAATAAAATCCCTAACACAAAATGTAAAAACCATCCACTATAAATTTATTTCAGTTTTTTATGTTCACATCCCTTACCTTCACACAAACTGTACATTCCCTAATTACTAAATATATCTGGAATGGGAAGCGAACCCCCCTGAAACAATCCACAGCAAAATAAAGGGTGGTTTCCCCTTGTCTAAATTTCAAATTTTATTATTGATTTGCTTTGTGTATACTCAAATACAGGCTAGACCTAAATTCTTACACACCTATATCTTTCAAAAAATATGCAACAAGATACACAAAGATACTCCAGAGGTATCTGGAGATTAAAATCAAATGCCACAAACCTGCCCAGTTTGGCATAATAACAGTAACAGGCAACCCATAGTTTATTCAAAAAGCTTGGATAGGGGGAAAAAAGGAAAGGTGAAAAGTAATAAAATATATACCACCTAATGTTAGTAAAATATCC
The DNA here is from genome assembly GCA_900497675.1 of Arapaima gigas. NCBI lineage: Eukaryota > Metazoa > Chordata > Actinopteri > Osteoglossiformes > Osteoglossidae > Arapaima > Arapaima gigas. The sequence goes on from UFQX01000013.1 coordinate 503,547, forward strand.
ATTGCCATGTGTGTGCGTTTCATGCCCTGTTTCCAGTTTGGGTCTTTTCACTAACACAGCAGCATTACTTGTTGCTGGTGTGTGTGAGAGAGAGAGAGAGAGAGAGAGAGAGAGAGCGAGAGAGAGAGAGAACAGGAGAAAAAGTAAGTAAAGTGGCCTGTTTGCCTTCATTTTAAAGAATCACCTGGGAACTGTCTTGAGGTACACTTCACTAATGTGTGTGGCACCATGTGCACCCATATATGTGTGTGTGTATGTATTTATACAAAATCCAAAGTACCTGTGTGCCAAATGTGGCTTGAACAATAATGTGCATTAAAAAAAAAATTGACAGATGAACGGAAGCTGAGCTTTGTAGATAGAGATTTGTCTGTTAATAATTATGCGCAAAATAAATGACACAAAACTATGACAGAGAGCGAAAGTGTGGGAAGGGGGAGCGGTTTGAGGGGAAATATATGCAGTGTGATGGTTGTTTATAGTTTTCTAAAGTGAAGTTTTTCAAAACTTTTTTTTTTATTATAATTTGCATCTTCTGAACAAAATTGGTTGGCTACCTGATCTTTAAATAAGGAATGGTTTTGGAAGCTGTAATCTTAAATGCTACATAACTCTTTTTGCTTTCTTTTCATTGGAAAAAGTGTAACAATTAAAAAATTAAAACTGACACCTCTAACTTTTTCTGGAACTCCATCATTCTATGTTTAGAAACATATGCAGAACATATTTTTCCTGACAAACAACCACACCTTCCTGTTGCAGGAAATTGTGTTTCTCTTTCAATCAACCACATTAGACAATCTTTCGCTGTCTAATCTGCAATAATTGAAAATGAAAATTATATGTCCGTAACCACTTATTCACTGTATTTAAGCACACCACAGAGTCCAATGCTTCATGAGCCACTGAAGAATAAGACAGTGTTTTTGCAGAAAGAGTTAAAAAGCATTTGATCTTTAAGTCTGCCCACCAAGTTTAATGAATAGTAAAGGTATCAGTGGACCCGTTTATTGGTGTCTGCCCACTGATGCATTTTTATTGAATTAACTACATGCCACTATAGAAACAGTTCATTTTCAGTGTGCTCATAGAGCACCAATCAGCTTGTAAAAGACAGTTCATCTGCTTTTTTACTTCTACTGCCCTCACCTCACAAAACGATCTTTTTAGGCTTTAACTGAATTAGTGAAAGAGAAAGGATGCAGATCGTATTCAAATGATTTGTCTCTCACTGGCTAGCTGAGCCACACAATGTTCTACATAATTAAACAGACATATAGACTTGTATATGGTGTCTTTTTGGGTTGTCAACAAACTTCTCCTGCTAAGAATAAAACGTATTCAATTAACTGTCCTAAAAGGAAATAGACAAGTGGTCTGTAAAGAAATGGTTTAAATCACATCTATCAACACTAGAATGCAAGAGAAACTTAAGCTACTTACAACATGAAGTCTTGCTCCCAACATGGCTGATCTCCACGTACTGTGATGGTCGTACTTTTGACATTCTGAACCTTCAGTGTCACATATGTATTAAATTTATCTAGGGGAAAAAAAGAAAGCATAAAACATAACAATCCTTTAATCCATGAATTCAAACTTTCAAGGCAATGATTCAACTAGAAGTTCAGTGCAACAATATATTTTAATTTCCAAACTGTAAGTTTGATGATTGAGGAGCACAGGAAGTGTCAAAACAGTGAGCTTTGAGTTAAATCACATGAATGCAATAAAAGAATGTATTCATTGCTAATGTGGGCCAAACTCAAAAGTTAGAATTAAACCTTTGGCGCATTTAGAGGCAAATGATTATACAGGCATCCCTTAAGATACTATTCTTTGACTTACCATTTTTTGCATATACAAGCGAAAATATTTCCTTTTGCTGTAGGCCTGGGGGGATTCGACTGATGTGAGAATCTAGATTTTCATTTAAGATTCAGAATCAATTCACAAATTCAAGATTTTTTTTTTTTTTTTTTTTTTTAAATAAACTTTCGGGTCTTAATTTTCTCTTTTCTAAATAACGCTATGTACTGCTATGCATGCACACAGTTTCAGAAAAGACAGTGTACCATAGGTTTGTATAAAAGTGATGCAATGTGTTGTCATGGCTAACATAACAGCAAAACTTTGCCAGTTCATACTACAATCACATAGAAGAAAATATTATTTAACCAAGCGTTTGAATCCAATTCAGATTTTACAAAGCCAAAAAGTTCCCACCCCTATTTAATTACGACCAAATAGGAAACTGCTTTTTTACATTCCCAGCACCGGGAACCAAGTGCGGGACATGGTCAAAGTTCACCATCATGTCAATTATGTCTCAGCCTTACAAGGATTCACCTTACAAGTCAGTTTCCAGGAACACATTGTATTCAGGATGATAACTATTATATATCTGGGCACAGTGTTATAATAGTCCTGGGTGCCATTTTATAAGAAAAAATAACAAATTGACATTTTCAAATAGAAACTTCTTTACTTCCATCCCCATGAGTTCCCATACACTGTTACATTCTTCCCTTTTGTAGGGATAATGTGAACATTTCCATACTATACAGCTATAAAAATGAACAGTTTCTACAGACCTATGATAAAACAAAACAATCCTTAACTTTTTGTCTAGGTGACAACTGTAAACTGTTTCTAGCCCTTTTTTTAAGTTACCAAGTTTACCAATGTGTAACCAAAAATTCAATTCATTTGATATTTCACACATTTGTGATGTCACAGTGAAGCACAACCTTTTGCTAGTGAGTAACAGTGATCTTATCTATCACACGCAAGACTGAGCTAATTTCACATGAAAAGCTCATAAAACTAGAGCACACTGGCAGGCCCACTCCCTACTTTTTTACCAAACAACTTTCATTACAACTAAACTTCACATAGAAGAGGTAAGTTCCTATAGAGTCAAAAACTTGCCTTAACCCTTAACTTTTCATAGCTTAGTCTAAGTTTAAAAGAAAAATAAAATGTCCTGAGAAAATGTTATTGCAATAATGTTTACAAAAACAAGACTATAAGCATGTAAAAAATGGGGCCATCTACCTTGAAAAACAGCTTCAAATTTGTATTTGAAGGCACAAAAAAGAATGACATTTCAGAGACCATGAAACATTCTTTTGCTAATATGAGCTAAAATATGGTACAATGCACCCCCTAGAATCAATATATTTAAACAGAGACCACCCAGTTATGGCCTGTTGCCGTTCTGGGAGAATTAATGACTAGATGACATAACCAAGGAATTCCATTTCCTCTGTGCCAGGTCAGAGCTCCAAACATGCAGGCCAGTGTCCAACCAATTGTCACAACTATAGCACATTTGCATTTTCATGTTTATGAAAAAATACCAGTCAAAGTAAACCATATAAACCTTTTTGACAAAACAAATAATTTCAAAAAAGCATTTGCAAAGAAGGAGTGCTACAAAATGAAGTCCAACAGAATATACCCTGATCAGGAACTTTGAGAGCACCGACTTGTTCATACAATTATCTAAACATGACAGCAGCACAATGCACAAAATCACAGACACAGGCCATGAGCACCAGTGAATGTTCACATCAACATTCACTTGCGAATGGGGGGGGGGGGGCGTGATCTAAGTGACTGTAACTGGCTTTCCTGGTACCAGACAAAAGTGGTTTGAGTATTTCAGAAACTGGTACACTCCTGGGATTTTACATACAATAGAGTCTGCACAGAATGGTGTAAAAAAACAAAAATGTCTAGCAAGCAGCAGTTCTGTGGGGAGAAAGACCTTGCTGATGAGAGAGGTCAGAGTAGAATGGCCAGACTGGTTAGTGTTGACAGGAAGGCTACATTAACCCAAATAACCACTCTTTACAACAGTATTTGGCAGCATAGCATCTCTGAACCCACAACATCTTAATTTTTGAGTCCAATGGGCTACAACAGCAGAAGACCATATTGGGTTCCACTCCTATCAGCCAAGAACAGGAAGCCGGGGCTACAGTGGGGATTGGTTCATCAAAACTGGACAGTTGAAGATTGGAAAAAACATTTCCTGGTGCAATGAATCTCAATTTCTGGTTCTATATTGTAATAGGGACCAGGGGCTCTTCCATGAGGCATTGCTCCTAAAGTTTTTTTTTTTTTTTAATAAAAGGTTCAATGTTATCTGGCATCATATTTATACTGGGATTATTTGAGTAGTTGTGACTCATTACTAAAGTTAGCAGATATGAGTTTACTCAGCTGTGTTAGTTCAATAACTATCATTGCAAACTCTATATTAGTTACTGACCCTTGGCCCTTTTAGTTTTGACTGATGTGTCCAAACATACTGCAATGATTGCTGCAGAGACATGTCAATATAATTAAAAAAAAAAAAAAAAAATCATTAGTAGCATATAAGGCAGGATGCTACTACATGTATGTATGTGATATACTTGCTGGTGCCATCTTTTAGATGTTCAGTTTATATTGCCTGCCATGTTACCCAGTCAGAGAGGGACTTGAGAAATATAGTAACTTCTTACCTGGGGGTCCTTGAAGCTTGGCTTTCTTAACTGAAAAAGAAAGAGAAAAGTGTGTGAATATCCAAAAATACCAAAGCTTCTAGAAAATGAGATTAATAATCAAATATAAGAATACAAAACTAGTTCAATTCAAAAAAATAATTTTGCTGTCTACACTGATGAAAAAGTAGTGGCAAACTGAGTACTGAAATACTAATGAGATAGAAGAGGTTACTTGATCCAACTCCCTCCTGCCCATCACAGGAAAAGACATATTCAAAAGGAACTCCAGTAATTTGTGAAGCTCTGTCAAAAAGGTGGTTTATTGTTACTGTTTATACTGTTGTTCAAATTCATTTAATAAGGCACCACTGCAAAATGTTGATTTTACAGACCTCATATGAACAAAGTAGAGGAAACACAGAACAAAAAGTAAGCCATGTGGAAGAAACAATCAAATATGCCGTCTCACATAACAGAACTTTTACTAGCCTCACTAGCAAGTACAGGAAAATGTGGGGTCAAGAGAAGAATAAGAAAACCTGAATGAGCTGACTCATTGAATGGAGATGCAGATCTTTTAAATTTATTTGAAAAGGTATCAAATTTAGCACATGGTACTTTTCATCCCAAGTTAGGTTTTTGCATTGTCTGACAGACAGAGACACAGACAGACATTAGTGAAGAGTACCTCTGTGCAGTTTCCAGCTGATTTGTCAAAATGAAGACAAACAGGCCAGTTCACACACAAAAATCCACATGCACACACACAACCAGCACTGCACACATTAATGACAGGTGCCTCTAGTCAGTTCCTGGCTGATTTGACAAGATGGCCCAATCTCTCTCTCTCTCTCTCTCTCACACACACGTTTTTTTCCCCTTTCCACTTGAACAGGACTGTACTAAATATAACCACTTTTAAAAGTAAAACAATTTAGTGACTGTATAATACGTTACTTTTTACCTTTCCACTGCTATACCTTTTTGATGAAGGCAGTAATCCACAACACATTTAGATAATGCAAGCATGAGACAGAATCTGAATGGTTATGTTGAGATATGAGCAACAAACACATAACGGTTGACAGACACTTCTCTGGGATAACAATTTCCTATAATGCTTCACTTTCTTACATGAATGCTTTCACATTCTTAACACTCTACACATTATCTCTCCAGATGCATGATCAACAAACTTTTTCGCTAACTCACACAATTTTTTTCCCCCAAATGCAGACATGACGGGTTTTAAGTTATGATAGTGAATTTTTGATGCAATTTGTTTTCTATTTGTTACAGTGAATATTCAGATAGTGAGATTTCAGATAGAAAGGGATGCCTGTGTACTTCTAACTGCTTGTAATACTTCATTGTGCTCAACATTATGTCTATAAATGTAGTGCAGAAAAAGTTATGTTACTCACCAGTGGCTTAAAAAAGGTTTTATTGCTACTGAGAAAAGACTAATGATCCAGGTACAGGCTCTAACTAATACAATAAGTTGTGCATATTTCAGTACTTTTCTAGAAGTACATGCTATAAATCCTTCCCTATCCAATTCCAGTGAAAAACTATTAATTACAGCCACTGCCAAATTATTTCACCGTTATATCCATAAACCCCACCTAAAAACTATGCATATCAATTCCATAACAAAGTAGATGGCCAGTAGAGCACATCTTGTCTATTTCCTATTATTTTAAATGGGGGGGGGGGGGGGAAAAAAAAAAAT